>CAJNSZ010000002.1:1065218-1142878 GCA_905329745.1 Rotaria sp. Silwood2 | reverse complement strand
CCCCTGGGCGTTTTCTTTCTAATGGTGAAAACCGCAGGTCGCTAGCTACATCCGTTCAGGAGATATTCCTCCTTGAGTTTTCTCCATCTACTTGTGGCGCCGACATTAGTAGTTGTTTCCTTTCAATTGAATGTGTAAAAATTAATTTTAGCTATACGTCATCAATATTTGCTATGTTCTCTTGAAAAAAACGAAATCATTATCTCATGTAGAGTTGCTCTTTATCTTATGTGAAACTCGACATCGATCAGCTTCTTACCATCCGATCCTACTCGAATTTTGATCTCTTTTTTCCAATCATTATCATTATGTTAGATTTCAGATTGTTGTTCACTGGAAACTTTGACTGTGTTCCAATGAAACAAATTAATATACATCAGAAACATGCATCTTTCACTCGAAAAAAACTTTAAAAATGATTGTCTTACGTTGTCCATCGATTTAAAAAAAATGCAACATTAATAGCCCGATTTGAAATTTGTTGTTGAATATTACTTTCATTTTCATTTGGTAAATCCATTAATAACAAACTAAGACATGCACGAAATGGTCTAGAATAATAATTTTAATTAAATATATTCAAATTCTTTGCGTTTCTTTTTTATTCTTACATAGGAATAAGATGCCAATTATTATTTAATATTTGTTTAGCTGTTGCTAAACGTTGTGAACCATTCGAATTCGCTGATATATAATGTTGTTTACTAAGTAAAATTAATTCTAATAAACATACACCAAAATATTGTAAATCACGTTGACATGCAAGAAGAAATGTTGATGTAAATTTTGATGTCTAAATATTCAGAGTAAAATATTTTTTCAGAATAGAATTTTATTTATTAAAAATATACTTGATTGTGTAAACTTGATAATGGAAGTCTACCAAATGACATTGAAGTTAATAAAAGTAATTGTTCAATAGCATCCAAATGAGAAAATGTATCATTTAATTCATTAGCTAATAATGTCGAATCATTCGATCGACTATTGCCTACACTTGATAGTGCTCTAAATCAAAAAGAAAACAGAGATTTCAAGGAAAAGACATTCAATATAATAAACCTTATTCTTTTTGTTGGTTCTTCATCTAGTATTGTAGCATGACGTGTGGTTGATATCGAAGCTGAATTATCAATCATTTGTCGTGTAGATGCAAGAAAACGTGGAGGATCTGAATAAACAATTTTTAAGGAAAAAAGAAAAGCAGAAATTTTATTTTCATACGAGGTTTAAGAAATAATCGTACGATTCCTCCATTACGTAAGTCTTCATGATGATCAACTAATTGAAGGCAAACATTTTTTGCTTCAACTGCACTTTCACCAGCTAACTATCACCAAAAAAAAAAAAAAAAAACAAGAAAAATATTTTTATGAAAGAAAAAAAAACAGAAAGAAAAAACAAACTTTATGACCAAATATTAAATCAATCCATAAATGAAGATTTTCTGATATTTCACGACTTTCTAATAATTGTCGATGTTTTTCAACGAATTCCTCTAGAACCAAAAGCAAAACAAAAGCTGTTATCGCAATCCATACAGGACCAAAATGTGAAATACGATGTAGCTGCTGTCACTAATTAAAGGCATATTGTTTTATCCTACCGATTTGAGAATATATTTCTTCACCCATCCTTTTACTTAATCTTTCAGCAATTCAATAAAAAGATAGTTCATATATTATTACGAGACATTATTGATATACAATTAAAGACCGTATATCAACAATTCCTGTCACGGCGCGTGATAGTCTCTGGCTAGTCTGTCACGATCTGTGACTAGCGTATGTTATGGTCTGTTGAGCGCCAAATTTTTATTCTTTATACTTCAACTTCCCTTTTAGATCATGTTTCACACAAGACGAGGATATTTCGAAAAATTAAATAAGAAAAAAAATTTAACCTGGACTTGAACACCAATCTGGTACAAGTAAATCGGGTAAATCCTCATGAATTGATTGAAATAAAGATGGATCATAAAAAAATTCTGGTATACATTCTTCTGGTGTCCAAAAATATAAACGTCCTATTGATGATGGATATTCATTTGGTACCCAAATTGAACGAACATTCTTTTATTTAAAAACAATATAATTCATATTTAAAAGAAAAAAACAATTATTTCTAATATCTTACATCACATAAAATTCGTTTTTCTGTTCGACGTGCTTTATAAACATAATAAGTTATTGATGAAAGATGTTCACTTAAATGATGTGGTACAATATTTGCTGCTGATGATGATATTGATGATGAATAATAATTATAAGTTAAATCAAGTTGTGCATCTCCTTGATATGAAAAAAATAAATAAACAGATATGATTTCAAGAAACAAAAAAAAAAAAAAAAACCTTTATTTAATCGATATTTTGATTGTGATAAATTTCGAAGTTTAGATGTTGAACTTGTAAAATCATTTATCCATGGAAATATTAAATGATTATTTGGATCATGAAATTTTCTTCCAGCTAAAGCATTTAATATTAATAAATAATCAAAATTAGATATATGTCCAAGTTGCCATTGCTTTATTAATTCAACAATATCAATATGTGTTCGACAATATGTTTCATAACGATGTTCAACATGATAAACAGATGAATGTGATATTGTTGTCGTTCTTGGTGATGTTTTTGTTGTTATAACTAATGATTCATCATAAAGATTTGATGCAGGAGTTTTTTGTTTTGATGTAGATGAAAACGATACACTATTTGTATGTGATCTTGATTTCGATAATGAATTATTATGATAATCATCATCAATATTATTATTACTATTGTTATGGGTTGTAACACAATCAGAAGCCAATTCAAATGTTGCTAAACAAGAATGAAAACGAGGTTTTAATTGAATCCAATATCGTTCATTTATATGAATATCTGTTAATTGAATTCGACCACAACTAAGACCACGTTGATGAATGAATAATATTATTTTAAGAAGTTGATAAATGATAAATAAAAGGCGTAAATTATAACCATCAATAGCATATGGCGAATAAGTAGCAAGATCACGAAGTGTATATAACCATGACTCGTAAGTAAGTAACAATGTTTGCTGAGTCAGAGTATAACTTTCTAATCAAAATATTAAAAAAAAAAAAATATGAACGTTACCTTTTCGTCAAAAGTAATATGAATATATTTCAAGAAAGAAAGAGCCGAATCCTGATACTCTATAAGTTTCACTATTGTTCATTTGATATATTCGTAGACTATTCTAGCTGAGCATGAATTTTGAATAATTTGATACATAGAAGATAGATCGTCCTTGGGTCATGTTCTGTCATCGATGAGAAAAAACACGAAGGGCTATTGCAAAAATCATGTGGTTTTTATCAATGGTCTCTATTGTATATAATTACTCAATATTCTTAATTATAATATCCATATGTATCAAGACGATTAACTAGTTTACAGTCCGTCAAGTGGAAAATTTTTCAAATGTGTAGCTTGTCGAATCGTACTTTGATACTCTCAATGAAATATCCTAATTGGAATCGAACAATCGTCCAAAAGATACGAGATAATTTTTCTGGCTTTTTTGTATTCGATGGCCAACTCACTCGACACATTTCTTAGATGACTAAAGTCCATTAGGTCAACATTTTTTGGATCCGGAACCTACTAGACGGAATCTAGACTAATTGAATCAATCTACAACAATGATGGAATTCGAAATCTTCACATTTATCGTATTGGAGATTAGAGTTGTTTTTCTTTCTAATTTCATAAGGTTTTGAATCAAATTATGTAGATAATTTCAAAAAGTCGAATATATTTTTTCAATTTTTGAATGCTCGATTTTCTTCATTCTCAAACCTTAATAAATATAATTCATCGAATTCAAATCAAAGATTCAATCGTCATACATGCTAATGCATATAATTATATCTTCTAGAATATGTTATTCTATAAAAAAATCATTGACTCTAATAGCCTTGTTATATGATTCATAAACACTTACTTAAAGGGAATAAATTTGCTGTCGATGATAGATGTACATTCGTATTTGTCGGATCCAAATTATACAAAAGTTCAATAGCCGCTAATAAAGCATCAGAATGAGACTAAATAATAATAATAATCATAATTTTTTTTTGTTCTATTAAGTTTATATTCAAATAAATACATACACATTTAATTGGTGTATTAAGTTCTGTTTGAAAAAGTGGTAAATATAAATGTCTATAAATATGTCTTTCATACCATTGTAATATCATACGCAGAGAAGCGTTTTCACTTAATTGTTCGTCAACAGTACTATCCGTAACTTTACTATAATATTAATAATAATAAAATAAGACAAAAATAGAAAAACAACTAACTTATATATATATTTCTTACATTAAAAGTGGTCCATCATTAAGAAAAATTTTTTCAGTAACACTTGACATTTAAGTTTATTTTTTTTATTTTCTTCACTCTATGATAATAAAGAGAAAAGAAAAGAATATTTGATTTAATATTTATTCATGTATATATATATGTCTTTGTCTGGCTTAGTTAATACAAATAGAAAAAAAAAGAAAACATTCATAAGTTTATTCAAAATAAATAAAATCAGTCATGCGGATCCCACATATTTCCATGTGAATCCGGTCGATTTTTATATGCCATATCGACTATCCATGGTTTATCTACGAAAAAAATTCAATGCATAAAAATAACATGAAAAATCTAGTAAATAAAAAAATAAATTAACCTGTTGATTGATATTTTACTGGTGGTAAATCATATGGAATTGGAAATGATGATGCATCAAAAAGAGGAAACATTGTTTTAGAAAATTGTTTTGGAATAAATAAAACACCAATTTCATATCTCAAAATATATTCATCTATTTAAAAATAATGTTTTTCAATATATACTTACGATCGGATCATTAATTGTGTATTATTCTTTTCTAAGCCACCCCAAGCTATGGAGATAATAAAACAAAAATTATAAATCTATTCATTTATTATTTAAATAATCAAACCAGCTTTTGATAAATTAGCACTAGTAACTAAAAACCATAGAAGATTTTTATATTGATCATTTGCTACTCGTAAATATGTTTTAATATGTGGTGAAGCTCGACTACGTTGACGATGATCAGCTTTCCATCGACTAAATTTCATTTATATATATATATATATATCACGATAAAAAAAACGACGAAAGATAATTCAATAAACATACTGAAGATAATTAACAAGCCATGCTTGTTTCATTGCAGTTTGCATGTTCTTATCAAATAGAATAAATATTCATTTAAAGAAAAAAAAAACAAGAATTTACATAAGGTAAACTTCCACCAGCCATATAACCTTCGAATGATGTACGAACATTTTCAACAGTTGGATAGATTAATTGTAATTCTGGAGAATCTAATGAAGTTGTATTAAGTTGTTTGAGTGATGTAAGAAATTCTTTTGTTAACCAAGAATTTGCATTTGGACCTAAAGATCCAATGCTTGAAAACTTAAATAAAATATTTTAATTAAATTTTTAAGTAAAAGAAAACTAAAAATTGTTATAATAAAAATAAATTACTTGTCCTATAATTGGTGCAGAATAATATTGTTCATCATTTTCAAGATTGAGATAATTTTTTAATGTCTAAAATAAATTATAAACATACATATGTTAAAGTTAATTCTTAATCGATTCTTTACTTGACGAAGTTTTAAATGACCAAATTTATTTATATCAGGTCCCCTATGACGACCAGGCGTTGAACTAATTAGATGTACACTAAAAAACAAATTACAATAAAATCTCTCTCAAATAAATATCGTTAAGTCTTTGAAAAAATATTCATCTATGGCAGATGTTGTATATATTTTAATATGAAATGAAAAAAAAAATTTAGAATATAAACTTCTTTACTAGTTTTAAAGTAATCAAAACATCATGTTCTGTGTTATTATTATCTTCTTTCGTTTGAATATTTATCAATATTAAACTTTGCTTTATTTTACAAAGTCCTGTTTTATTGTTTTGGTATCAATCATAGACAGTGGAACATTTTGCTTCTAGAGTAGACTGAACATTTTTTTCTATCAGATCCTCATCTGGAAGTTAAAAATGATAGAAAACAACTTTTTGAATGTCACTTAGATGAAATACAGTTTGTATATCTTTTATGGAACTTGCATTTTGCAACGTGTAAGAGTATTGCAAATCAGAATAACACTGCATAAATGAAAAAAATGCGCATTTGAAGAAATATGCGAACGCTTTTGTTCATCGAAATACGACTTTCGAAAGAAGAAATTCTGATCTGGTTGACGAGAAAAAAAGTTCAATGAGGAAGCATAAATAGTTCACAAAAATGCTTATGTTAGATTGCAAACTTCTTCATCATTGAAAATGTTTAATTGGTATGAAATCTTAGTCACCGAAAGCGAAGAGAAGCTTTAGCAGATTCTAATTTAATCTGACTCAGATTATTCATACAGTCCTTCTTCATTAGTCATGAAGGATTCCCACTTCAAGTGATTATTGATCGTTGATTCAATATTTACTTATACAGCACTTGATATTTCCTTAAAAAATGTTTCTTATGTAAGCCTGTTTAATTCAAAAAAATGTGATGCGCTGCTCAATTCTATCAATCTATTAGACAGATAAAAGTCTTTGAGCATACCCTGATATACAAAATATGAATCTAGGATAGGTATTAGCCCACTCAAGTCTTGCGGCTCCGCTGCCAATGTTTATTGGATATGAATAGGTAGTCGATAAGATGTATACTATAATCTTATAAGAATGCATCGCCTATCTAAGTACTTACTATTCAACATAAGGTGGACTCGAGCCTATGCAAGCCTTTATCTGTCTAATTTATGATAGACTCCAGCGTATCTAGGCCTCGTGACTTGGTTGCCTATAGTCTTGATCTATGTGAATTAGATGATCATTACTGTGCAGTTCGCCAAATTTTCTTATCTCAAAACTTGTGAGTTTTTGTTTAATACTTTGATTTTGGGTTGTTCGGTTACCGTTTACATATTTAATGAAAAATCAAGTAAAATATTCGATTTTTCAGCTAATTTATATTGTGATTTATGATCACCATCGTTATTATCGTTTATTAATTCAATTTTTCTGGTTTATATAAGATGGTGCTGGAATATCATTTCGTTCCCTGACATGTCTAATTGTAACAAATTGTGAACAACAGTTTCGCCGGAAATCATGACGACGAGAGGGAGAAAAAAGTGCACTTATGCTAATATAAAAGAGATTAAAATAGCAATCAGAACTGTAAAAACAATGTTCAAGTTCAGAGTAGAGAAGTATTCACTAATAGAAATTTTATTGTTTTTATTATTATCGAATTGCTTTCTTTTTTTCCACTTACTTGATACTACTAAAATCATGTTCATTAATAGTTTTCTGCCAAAATTGCAATTGTCTAGCACGATATCGTTCAATATAATCAAGTAAATCTTTTTTAAAATTTGTTTTCGATTCTCTATTGTCACTAGTTTTTGAACAAATAGGACTAATCCAAATACTAAACATTAAGAATAAAAAAAGAATATTTTCTTTTTCTTTCAATTTAAAATAATAAAAAAAATTACCCTTGTGTTTTCTGTTTCCAATCTTGTGGAATAAGATTTGCTGTATGAATAACAATACGTAAACCAGTTTCATAAAGTAAAAACATCATTTTTGTATGATGTGTACCAAACGGTATATCAAGACGAGCTGGACATAATTCAATTTGTGGATATGGTGAACATTGAGTTTTTATTGAATGATTATCATCTCGTGAATCACCATGAACAATTAATAATGGTTTCAATCTAAAATCATGTTTTATTATTATGTCTTCTTTTTTTTTTTTCGTTTAAAAAAATAATAAATCTTACCGAAATTCAGATGGATATTGTTCAAGTAAAAATTCAATATCAAACATATAATTAAATTGAGCTGAACGAATAAGTTGTCCATGTTCAGCGGAAAGAATTTCTAATTACAAAAAAAACAACAATTCTATCAAGAAAAATCATTAAATAGTTTAAAGATACCTTTTAGACTAATTGCATTTATTCGATTATCATTATCTTGTATTCCATAGACAGTCGAAAGAAAAAATCGATAAGGTTCACTTTGTTCAATTTTTTCAATTGATGTTAAACGTTTGCTCACGTCCTTTGTCGATGCTGATGCACCGGTAGCTAAAATATAATTACATTTTTTTAAAATCTATCTTCAAAGATCTGAATTTTAAAATGTTCTTCTAATGAAAACATTTTTTTTACGATTCAAATATATTTTCATTTTCAGTTGTATATGAATATGTGCAATGGATTCTTTTGACTTCGAATATTTGAGTCTAAATAGTCTTTAGGCTTATTTAATTACTTCACTAATGCTATGTGAAACAAATATATTTTTAGCAAACACTCCAATCTTTATTTTTACATACTAACATATATATATATATCAAAGTATATTCTATATTGTAGTCCTAAATGATTATCTTACGGTATCAAATTCTGTCTAATAGCAAGTTTCATAGCCTGATATCTTTCCTACGACTCTGAACAGTAGGTCAGCCTGATATAGTGTTCTTGCACTCAATTACTTCAACTGTTCATGCACACTAACTAACCACATACTAGCCACAAGAACAAATGTATATGATAACGAAGTCAACATGCTATCGGACATATGATTCGAGACAAATAGCCTTCAGTGACTTGTTCAGAATCATTTTGTGACTGCTTGTACCAAGGGTTAAACATAGTATTTAATGGATACGTGTCGAACTACGTGGTCACTCAGCCATTCTGGCGCAATAAATGATAACAACGTCACAGGAAAAAAAAGTAATTTAACAAGTCGAATTCTTTCTCGTTAAAACAATACTTATGTTTATATTTTAATTCATAAATTTGTTTTGAAAAAGAAAAAAATTTACACGGATGATCATATTCAGCTGTATGTTTTGGATTTTTTTGTCGATAACATGCCTCGCCATATTCGCATATTTTTTTGGCTGTAACATTGTCATCAACAAATGATGGTATTGATTCTTTGCTTGTAGTCGATATTGAAGATGTTGAATCAATCTCTGTTTTAAGTTTTTTTGCTTCAATATCATCATTCATTAACGAAGAAGCTGTTCGTTTATTCGTCGTCATTTTAAGATAGAACAAAAAAACACAAGTCGAAATCTAAAAATTCTAATTTTACTAACAAAAACATGTTTAAAAAAAAAAAAAAAGAAATTCTTTAGATACAACAATAAAAAGAAAAATATTTCACATTATTGTAGATGACATAATAAAAGCAATGATCGTATTGAATAACTAAATTTTTTTGTTACTAAACTCATTTGATAAGAACTGTCATCATTTGTTGACCACATCATTTGTAAATACCAAAGAGTTGTTAAAACATGTACAAATAAAATAACACTGACAAATAGATGAAATAATGTAACTATACAGAAATTTCGAAGAAATATTAAATCGATTTTCTGATTATAATGATTCTAATATTTGAAAAAAAAAAAAGTTTTTTTCTACAGAAATATGATTTAATTTATTTTACCTTTCCAATATCCATAAATTATTATTTTTGTTTAGTTCAATATATGTGAATACGTTTAATATACAAAATCACAAATAATGAAAAGAAGCGATTAATAATCGTTTATCTAAAAGAAACATCAAAAATAACATTTATTTTATATCATTATACAAAAAGGACGAGGATTTTGTTTTGAAAAAAAAATTAATCTTTTTTCTTTTCTATCATTGAAAAACTATTACAGTTTATTTTCGAGTAGACATAAAATGAATTGAAACGTGCATTTTAAGATTATATTACAAAAATTATCAGTTAAATATCCTTTGAAAAAATATTAAATGAAGCAGTAACAAAGCTTTTTTAAATAAAGCAAATAATTACTCAGCACAATTTTTTTCATCATTTTTTAATAACATGTATCTGTGGAGACGAAAGGAAAGCAAACATTTTTACTTACGCTCACTTATTGCATGAAAAGCGGCAACTGATCTACTGGATTTCAGCCGCTTAGTTACTTTTGCAAATTCTTCTTACACTAGATGCATTAGTTACGATTCAAGTCAACCACTCATTCTCAGAATCTGAGCATCAGTGCGCATTGGAAAAAAGCTTGCTGAGATCGTCAACATGTGACAAGTGGACATTCTAAAATTTCGACGATATTCGGGAGATATAAACATACGAAAAACAATAATTAACAGCTGATAGTTTCCTTCTATGGCGATACATAATTCAATCTTCAAGCGATTATTAATATCGTTATATGTAATATGCATATGTACTTTACTTTTCGTGTTATGTGGATTATAAGATTCATTGCACGAAAGAGCTTATTATTTCTCATATTTTGTGTGGTGGATTTGATTTTTATTGTTGATAAGAAACCGATACGACTTACTCGTTTTTTTATATCAAAAGTAAATGCATAAGTTAAGATTAGCATGGACGATTTTTTCGTGTCTATAAATGTTTTCAATATTAAATAATGTTATTAGATGCAGCTTATATACTTTTACAAAACACATACAAACGCTTAATGGGCTTCTCTTTCTTGTCTCAAAAATATACAGATCAGAATGAAATAAAAACTTCATATTTGCAAACAGCTCGAAAAAATCTCATCGAATTTTGTCAAAAAGAGAAAAGAATCCTTTCGTGAGACTTTCTCAAAAATTGCATCATCTTTTCTTCTACAAACCGTACTTAATCGAAAGCTTTTGAAAAGTTTATGAACGTAAAATTTTTTGACAATTATCTGATAAAATCGCTTTTTTTAATTAGTTTTAGACAGGATTTCAACGAATTGCATGGCAAGAAATATTCGAAATAAATTTTTGCCATTAAAATCGAGGTCAACATCGAAAACTGAATACTTCAGTAAAAGAATGTTTTCTGGTGAAAATTTAACTGTACGCCCCCCCCCCCCTCAGTACTTTTTTCTTCAGATCTTTTTACCTTTCGACTTCCTGAGTTTATTTTTCGTTGACATACATATGTCATTTAACTTTTGGATATTGATCTTGATTTTGATACCGAAAGTTTATTTCAAACAATTCTTTTCCTGAAAATAATCGAACTCCTGTCTGAAGCTAAGTCAAAAGAAGATGTTTTATAGAATAGTTTTGAAGTATTGCAAAATTTTTCACATAAGAGTGTTTTGTCGGAGAAATAATGATGCAGTGTTTCAGAAAAAATGACGGAGATCATTTTTATTGCCGAGAAAAATCGATCAGATTTTTTTAAACTATGCGTAGATATGTTGCTTTTACCTCATTTTGACTCTTATACTTCTTAGAAAAGAAAGAGAACATATAAAGTAACTATATGCGTTTTATAGAACGATATAAGATGCATCTACTCACGGTACTTAATGTAAACAATATTTACGAAAAGAAAAATTTTGTCCATGCTAATCGTAAATTATACATGTACTTCTCATACATAAACCAGCAAGTCATATCAACTTTTCATAAACAATAAAACTCGAACTCATCATACTAAAAATTACAGAATAATATACTTTTTAATGCATTGTATATCTTAATGAACTTTAGAAGGCATGGCGGATTTCGATTTTCGTCAAGTGGAGTTTTTTATTCACGGCAAGGTCTCAAACATCTAAGGAAAAAAAGTTTGATGAACTTCTGTCGGTCAAATAAGAGAAACGATAATAATCAATACAGACGAAAAGAAAAGAATACGACAAATAGTTTTTTATTCTTATATTTAACATGAATATCGTGCCGAGAGCAAATTTGAAAATAGGCGTTCATATTTGAATCTGTTTGGATTAAAGAAAAAACAATATATTCAGGGATTGTGCCACCGTTTATTTATTCTGCTCGAGTGGTAGTCTAGTATTTTTTTTTCTTCTATTTAACAATGGAATCTCTATAAGTATCTGGTATTATTTTTATATAGAAAAAAGAAAGTAGTATTTAAGAAAAACTGAAAATTAATAATTCAATGAATATTTTTTCTTGTAACAGTTTGTAGTTATAGAAATGAATAAAATATTATTCATAATAAATTTAGCAAAATAAAAATTGGAAGAGGATTTTTATCGTGAAATAAATAATAATAATAATAATAATACATTTTATATTAAATCTAACCGATTTCTTGTCCGATAAGTTTTTATTTGCATGAAAAAATTTTACTCGATTAATTGGAAGTAGAATCTCTTGTTGCAAAAAGAAAAAGTTTCTTCTGTTGACATTCAAAAGATTATATAAATTTCTATTTTCAAAATAACAAAATCATCTCAACTTTTTTTCTTATTAAATATCTAACAAGTATTAACTAATACTAATAAATATCAAGCTGAATGAACGAGCAAATAAAAATCAATTGTTAATGATAACAATATAATAATTGAGTCATAAAGAATGATACCATCAGTAGTTAGACTTAGACTTTTTTTTTCAACTCTTAGACAAAAATGGATCACACTTATTTCTATAGCTACTTAACGAGAAGAAAATAATCAAAGAATACTTAGCATATATTAATGGGCCAATTTTCTAAATTGAAAAAGCGTTTTTTCTAATTACATTCATTGAGCTATGTGATCAAAAGAGACTATATACATTCTATAGCTCTTGAAAAACTCTATTAACTGCTATTAAATGAATACGTGTTAAATCAATTTCAGACATTTGTATCGATTTTCTCCATTTTGAGACTTAGGAAAAGAAATCACCTATTTCAATCGGTAGTTGTCGAACTCCTGAAAAAAGTCAAATAACGAAGATAAAATAGTATCTTGCGAGCACGAGTTTTGTTTTTGCTTTTATACGAATGGATTTTTTTTATTAGATTCAGTACTAATAGCTTTTCTTAAATTCAGCTGACAATCAATTTTTTTAATTACATATTTTGGTTTACGAACTGAATTGTTAGATTTTTTCAATACTCACCTTGATTTCAATCAATATTTACTTGCAAAGAAAAAAGAGAATACTTCAAAATATCTTCACTTCAGTGTCATTGCCTATACACTTGTTTGAAATACTCAAAAGTTGTTATAAAAAAAATTGCTCCGAAAAGTAGTTTGTTTTATATGCCTTCAACAAGTTTCGTTTGATATTTATTCTTAACATACTTCAGAAACAAGTCTGATCAAGTTTTAGTTGACACTATGAGACTGCATTTTCTGAAAAAATAATCAAGTATAAATCTTGAAAAGAAAAAAGTCATTATCAAATTGCTGATGATATCATTCTTTTTTAGTCGATGCATTCTCTTGAAATTCAACAACAATTTAGATTTAAATGAAAATATACATATAACTCTGATTCATTTTTTTTTATTTTGAAGATATATTTGTATCTGTTGCCATATTTTTCTTAAGATTAACTATTTCCATTATATTCTAACAAATGAACAAAAAAAATAATGATTATACTTATCAACATAGTTATCTTTTGATATTATTTATAATTGTGCAAAAAAACAAATGAATAAAAACATCAAAAACAATACTTTTCTACATACATACACATATAATTTAAATCTCACTGTACAATATTAATTTACTATGATGTAAATTATGAAATAAACTTACTTTTAGTTGATTTTTCATTGTTTGTAAATTTAATATTGAATATTATTTAAATAATTATCTAATCTTTATAAAAATAAATATTATGTAAAGATTTATATAAATTCTCCTCTAATAAAGAAATAATTTTATATTTATTAGTAAAATTATTAGAAGTAAATAAATATAATCATAATAAAAGAAAAAAAGAGATAAACATGATTTGTATCAAGTTAAAAGAAAGACAATTAGAATTATAATCACAGTTTACAAACAAGATATATTGCCAAAACTACGAGATTAACTAACTATTGTAAGAGACTAGGAATCGAAAAGATTGTTTCACATAAGATTGCACTAGAAAATGTGCTCACAGATCTTTCTTTTTCTTTTTATCTTCTTCCTAATAAAGAAAAAAAAAAGCAAAAATTTTAATTTTAAAAAAATTTAAATGCAGAAGTAGCTCCAAAAGTTGATCATACAGATTTAATTTCGATTTTTTTTCCGTCATGGTAACTCGTATGAAGAATTCAAATAGTTACTTGAATAGAGAAAATTATTTTCAACAAGAATTTCAGAAAAATAAAATCTTCATAATATTCGCAAAGTACAGGGTCTCCGTAATATCGAGTTTTTTAGCGCCCATAACTCGAAAATAAAACAAGAAGTGAATTTTGTGAGATCAAACTTTTGAAATCTGACTTCACTATTTATTGCGTCTGAGGTTCTCTTTATGGATCCAAAAAAAGTTTTACATCTGATCTAATAGAACTCGTTGTACAGTTCACGAATATCATATTTTTTATTGAAATTTAACTGAATAATAAGAAAAATATGAGGAACTTTCTGATTCTGACCCTTATAGAACACCTTCATGAAGACGAAATTCGTTTCTAACGCTAAAAATCCTTCAAACTGAAATCAATGATTAGTTTTTATGATCCATCCATTGTCTCTCAAAAATCTCGATTACCTTTAAAACCAAAGCGCAAGTTATATATTGTTTTTTTACAATTTAACACATAAGTGTTTTGAGGATACTGTGATGCTTTCTAAGCTGCAAGTTTACCTTGTAAGTGCTCGTGGGGTACCTAATTCACTTTCATTCCTAATAGAAATATGTTTGTTTGAAAGAGCAGATAAAATGGTGTATGCAATATAGATTTAGAAGTGTATGGAAGCTTTTTCATGGAGTTAGAAAAAGAAACTTTTCATTAATATGTACAAAATTGAGCCTAGTAAAAGGATATTTCTTGCAGATCCCTTCTAATTCGAATGAAGAAGAAAATTTTTGGTTAGATCATAGTCATTTAAGTACTCCAACCATTACTTTAGAAAAGGTTTTATGGTCAAGAATTATTTATTTCCTATCATAAATCTAGATAAACTTGCACAAAAAAAGTTGTAATATTTTTTATCATTCAATCAAACTTCAATAAAAATATGATATTCGTGATCAGCACCAGCACGACAAATTCTATTAGAACAGATATCAAATTTTTAAATTAACGATGAAAAATTTTTTCGACTCCTGGAGGGGATCTGATTGGAATGCTTGAAGTCATCTCATATTCTAAAAGTATCAGTTGCTGTATATAATTACAAGAAACTTATTTTCATGTTTTGTGTGCTGAAAAACTAGATTTTGGCTTTTTTTGAGATTGCAATTTTTAGGTATACTGTAAAGATTTGATTTTCCTCGAATTCGTGTTGAAAACAATTTTTGCTATTCAAATGACTATTTAGATGCTTTATCGAAATTATTATTGCAGAAAAAACATTGCCATTAAATCTGTATGATCAATTTTTTTGGAGCCATTGTATATATATATATATATAAACTTACTTTAGCGGCACCTTTGCCATAATAAGGCTTATTATCAATAGTAACTTCTTGACAACGATCTTGTTGTATAAGAAAATTTTTTACATCAAATGCTTGTGAACCATCGGATAAAACAAGTAAAATACGATTATCATCAATAACATATCTGAGAAAAAAAAAATAATCGTTCTTCTTTCGTTTAAATAAAAATAAATTTACCTATTGACATCAAATAAAGCATTTTTTAAACCTGACCACCATATTTGAGTAATTTGTTCCGTTTCACGTCGTGTTGGTGAACCCGAAACAGTAGCAAACATCATTAATGTTTGTCCTTTTTTTGATAATTTCATTATATCGTCATGTGATTTACCAACTAAATCTTCTGGTCGAAGACCACCTCGATTTTTATTACGAAGAAAAGCATCATGTCGTTCATCATCTGGTAAAATATCATCATCATTATCCTACAATTTGTATACACATATATGGACATATAAATAAAAGAAAAATAATTGAATTTTTAATTTTACCTCCCATTCTTCAAAAAGACTTTCTGCATCTCTATCTGTATAATCTCGTGGATCTTTTTTTACATGCGTTTTTTCTCGTTTAGGTAGATCATTATTACCTTTCGTATTATCAAATGTATAAAGTAAAGCAAAAATAGTGATGATAAAATAGAAAGAATTCATTGAGATTTTTTTAATAGTATAATCACTTGGATGTTTTGATTGATCAAGAAAATTTATATGTTTGCACTTTTTTCTTTTAATTGCATATGAATATTACTACCTGCCACGCTTCGCTATTCAATAGGATGAGAATATGCTTGATTGAAGAAAATTTTTATCCAATGAAAAAAAAAATGTTTTGAAAGGTCATTAACGATTATTAATGCCATCTGGCTTTTTTTAAATAAAATTTTATGCAAAGCAATAGTTTCATTTAGTATTCTCATTAAAATGCAATCTATATTTAGACATATTGTAAGTATTAAGTACGTTTACAGAGCAGCGACACAGCAGTGCCTGCCATCCTTGATGTGTCGCTATTGCCAATTAGAACAATTAGTGTCGAGAATATCGTCAATCTACAAGAACACTGAATCTTTTAACCCTTTGGTGACTGACAAAAGATAAACAGATGTAGAATACAGTAGTTGTAACATCATGTATGTCTGTGTTTCTTATCGCAAGAGTTTAGAATGAACTGTAACAAAATGATAAGATAGAAAAGTTCTGTGTTGTTTGATTTTGATATTTACTAAAATGCACCTAAAACAACGTACAATATAAGTAATTGCATTAATTTGAAGCAATGATCAAGTTCATGACGTATATATGCGTCATCGATAACCAAAGTGTTAATAAATGTCAACACCAGATTTAATAATAATCGACTAGAAATTGAATAAGTCGAGAACGACATCTTTTAGTGACCGATGATTTTTCAAAGTCGAAAGGAATAAACAAGAGGATACTGTTGTATATGAAATTCAATAGGAATTCATCAGTGCGTAAAAAAAAAAAAGAATCATAGTTAGAAGAAATCATTTGAGCTCATATATCATAGAAACATATTTGCTTTTTATATATGGATTACAATCAGAAATGATTATCTTTCAATCATAAACAAGATTTAATCGATAGATGATCAGTATAATAAAGTTGTTCAATCGTTCGATGACATATTTCCGTAGTGAAATTATGTATAAAATCAAAAATAAAACAACTGCTTTGTATAGATTAATAATTTCAGTTGTTTGTTCAAAAGTGTTCCATTTTTATGGAAAACTGGACAGTTGCTCGCGGACAGCTGCTCGTTAACATATCTGCTCGACAGGACAGTTGTTCGCAAATATGATTATTCTCTTCATCCACATGCACACCCTGAAGTGTCCTAATGAGCAACTGTCCTGGACACTTTTTATCAGTGTAATGAATTATTAAACTTCATTTAATTTTATTCGTCTTAATATTCCCTTGTTTCTTATTTCGATTATTGAAAGCAATAAATTGATAAGAGAGAACATCTTTGACTTATTCGATTTTTAATTAACATTAGCAAAAGTCTAGAAAAATGAATCTACATATGTGTATGTTGTTACAGATTGGTTTTATATTGAAAAAAAAAATAATGTCTTCTACAATCTGTTAAATACAGAGATTCAATATGATTTCATTTATTTTGTTTTGATTGATTTTATATTTGCATTTATTTATCAAATGTCTTCTTCAGAAATTTTTAAATATCGAATGGTTAATTTAATTGTTTACTTTTCAAATACAACCTAAATTTAATCCTTGTCCTTGACATGAATTTTTCTTCTCAAGAATGAATTGAAAAGTAAACTCTTAATGATATCATTATCTTTTTTTTTTTTTGTTGTTGTCAAGATACTTCTATTTATTAAGAGAATGAAGAGTAACTTGATAACAAAGACATACACGTATATAATAAAAGAGAAAGTTTACTCTTCATTTTGTTACATATTCTATATTAATTATTCATTTGTTTCTTTTTATATTTCTAAGTTAAATAATAATATATTGTTAACGGTTTTTGAGACAAAATGGACGGTGAAAGTTTTGCTGAAAAATTAAAAAAATTCAATCAAAAACCAGTCATGGGAATTCGTACACCTAAACCACACATCATTAATAGCGGATCATTATTAGAGTCATCTCAACCAGAAAAATTAGAACAATCAAAATCTAATGATTTAAATCAATCATTTGGTAAGATTTTGATTTATTCAATTATAGATTATATATATAACTGATAATCTCATCTTCTTTTGTTCTTTTCTATAATCACTAGATTATTATGGAATGTGAATTTTTCAAATTCAATTCTTCTTATTATTTTATTCTTGTTTTATTTAGATGATACAAATCCAACAAAATCTGATTCTACTACTTCATCATCACAATCATCCAATGAAAGAACTCTTCCACGTGATGCAAAACTAGCCGAAATTATTGTTTCAGGTTTAAAAAAATCAACCGCAACATTACCGAAATCATTAACTATCGATCCAAATGAAAGTAAACATTCTGAATCATCATCAAATCATTTGCAAGATACTACTACATCTGCTATTCCTCCAAATACAACTAGTGATACAAACTTAAAGAAACCACCTACAACTTTACCAAAACCATTAAATAACAGTAGAAATGAAAATAAACATTCTGAATCATCATCAAATCATTTACAAGATACTACTACATCTGCTATTCCTCCAAATACAACTAGTGATACAAACTTAAAGAAACCACCTACAACTTTACCGAAATCATTTAATAACAGTGCACAGGAAAATAAACATTCCGAATCATTAAATATTTCACGTGATACAATTTTATATTATCCCTATCCTTCAGATTCAAACACTTTTACTGATGTTAAAAATTCACCAGTATCTTTACCATTTTCAGTTGATTCAGAACGAAATGAAAGTCAAGATTTGCAATCATCATCTAATTTAGAACAAGAAATACTACCTCCTGTTATTTCTTTCAATACAAACAATTTTACTAGTGCAAAGAAAGGACCTGCACCTTTACCTAACTCACTTAATCTAGATCAACAGGAAAATGATCATCATGACTTCGTATCTATTTCACTTGATACAATGTTAACTCCCAAATGTATGTTTTACGAATTTGAAAATACAATTAATGATTATAAACGACGAGATCCTCGAACAATCATATATCGAAAAATGAAAATAACAATACCGCAAATTACAATAAATGAAATCAATATTCTTCAAAGATATTCAAATAAATAACAAAATGAACATATATTTATGGTTATAAATAAACCAAAAGAAAAATTTGTGTATTGGTGCAATGATCTATACTATTGAAATAAAAACAAAGAAAAAAAAATTCATGCCAAAACACACACATACAAGCACAAGGATAAGGAAAAACAGTATATAATATAGAATTTCAAAAAAAAAATTTTTTTTTTTAATTTCTTTCTCTTCAACTATTTTCTTTCTAATGTAAAGATCTATATCAACTTCAATCAATGGGAATGTTGATGGACATTAAAGTGTATATTATATATATATGTATTTTAACGAACATTATCCCTGAGTTGACTAAATGATGACCATGTAAAAAGAACATATGTACGTCATCCATACATAATTGTTCTCATACGAAGCAAGGTCAATAATAACTATCGTAGTTCTCTATCAATACATTGCAATTGGTCTATTCCATTTGTGTAAACATTGCTGTTCATGAATACTGTGACATGTAATATTACGTAAAACAAAAGAGAAAAAAAAACGAGAGTTTTTATCACCGGATAGATTTAAATAGAGGGAGAAAATGTATTTTTTTTTTGTAACTCTTTGTTTTTTTAATATGTTTGCTTGTTTTTCTTTGAAAGACTTGCAGCAAGATTACGGCATAGAGAAAAAATAATAAGCTAAACATTTGAACCATTTTGCTGAACTGGTCGAAATCCTGCTTTGTAATTTCGTTTCAATGGATGACAAGTACAACACCATATTAATGTACCAACAAAGAGAAGACATAATATAGTAATACATACTAATGATAATGATATCCATTTGAATGTTTCATTTTTCATTTCTATTAGACGTTGTTCATCATATAGATTAATTGTTGTTTCAAAATTATCCATTGCTGATGTTGAATCGATATATTCTTCGTAATCATCAGGTGATATTGCATTTGGATCAATCGGATTATTTACTATAAGGGGTGATACATAAGAATCCTAAAGAAACAAAACAAAAAAAAACAAAGAAAACATTTTTTTTTGTGTCTTTCTATTAAAACGATATATTGAATAATCACTTTTATATTTGTATCAGATGAATCAATACGTTCATATTTATTATTTATTTGTGATTGATGATCGACAGGTGGATGTCGATGAGCATAAGCTGGCAATTGATGTACTGTTGTTGTGATACCATTATCCATAGGAAATAATGGTGGTGGTGGTGATGGTGGTGTTGTTGTTGTTGTACTAATAATATTATTATCAATTGATAATATAATTTGTTCATCAGTTATATTTTTTATTAGTGATAAACTAAAATTTTTAATAACATTACATTGACTTAATTGACAACGTTCTTCTTGATTTTCTGAACATAAATCTGTATATGATTGATCAGCTTTTTTATTTAACATTGTTAAAATAACATCATAAACACAATCACAATATTCAGCTTGTGGTGGTAAAATAATTATTGATGGATTTAATTTTAATTGTTTTTCAATAAAACGTGCTAATACACATCTTGATGATGGATATAATTGATCAAGAATTATTTTTGATGCATCAAAATGTACTAAATAATCTAAATAATCTAATGAATGTTCAGATAAAAAACGAGTATTTTGACCAAGAGTAAAAAATCGAATGCGTGATACATGTTGAAATGTATTATCTATAACAAAAAAAAAAAACATGATTTTATTTTTATTTTAGATTTGAAAAAAAAAAAGAAAATAGAAATTTTCAAATCAAAAAATACCTTTTATTGTTTCAGCATCAAGTTCAATTATTTCAAGACTAATTAGATATTGAAAACTATCAAATGTACGATTATCAAAGAAAAATTTTGGTCGAATTAAATGAAGACCATGTAAATTTCGATAGTTCATAAATGTTGAAGCATTCATTTTTCTTGATTCATGTGCTTCAATAATCATTGAACGTACAGGATAAGAAGGAAATTCTTCATTTGAAATAGTTTCGACCATTTTAGTAAATTTAGCTAATTGAATTTTACCATTAAAGTTTTGTCTATATGTTTCATTACTTCGAGGTGTTGAACCTAAATATATATTCTTTGTATGTTTATTTTATTGAAAAGAAAAGAAAATATTTCTTTTACCTTCAATTGTTAATTCACCAATATTTGTATTATTAAAAATTTCTTCAAATGAATATGGTTCTAATGATGATGTATGTAAAAACATTTGATCAACTGTTAATTGATCAAATGCTTTAGATGAAAATGTTATTTGTCCATTAGATGTTAATTCTAATGTAAGAATTGTTTTAGAATTAAAATTTTGATTAAATAATTGATAAAATGAATAATCTTCAAAATGTAATTGAAGAAAATTCGGAAATGATAATATAATTTTAATTGTTAATTTTTTTTCTCCTCGATTTAATAATAATGTTCGAGGAAATAAATAAGATAATTCATTAAGAAACATTGAACTTACATTAAATTCATGATCATAAAATATTAAATGAATTGAATCAAATGAACGACTAGTTTGTAGAGTTTCATTTGTTAATTTTATTTCTGTAAACATTGAATTTTTATAATTATTACATATTAACTGTTCAATTTCACCATTTAATGATGAGTGACATTCACATGACATATTTTCAAGAATATCGCATGATTTTCCTCTCACATTTATTATGGAGATAACAATAAGAATAATTATATAGATTATAAGCGTCATATTTGATCAATAATGACTAGACTAGCATTCGTCTAAAGAAGAAAAAGATTGATAAACATGTACATATCAATCGTCGATTTGTGAATATGAACGTGATGATACAATGGTACGATTTAGTTTTTACTTGTTATCTAGATGTTTAGAATATATATATATACTCACTTATTCCAATGAGAAGACAACGATGATAAATAACCTTATTGATAAAAAATAACTTTATAAAGTATACATATATATATATATATATTTCTTCGAATCACATTTCTTCTGCTCTAAAGTATCCGGATGCCCTCCTAATAACAACAGTTTTTTTTCTTTTACTACATTCTGATGCAATCATTGGCCGTCGATCATCGAGAAGTCCATATTAAGCATCATACGTTGTTCAGTAACTGAATATGTGTATATAAGAATCTACACGATACTACTCCGTAGTATTGAAACAAAGAAAAAGACAATCTGCTCTTCCTTCTAGCCACACACGCACACGCACACACGACCGATTATCGTTAGAGAATACTAACGATCATTCAATTTGTGTGATGGTTCTCTGTAGAAAATTTCTTTCTTCAAATGCCAATGGATGCTATTTCGTTATATTTATTCTCTTTCTATGCATAAATAAATGTATGTATATAAAATGAGCTTAAAAAATAGTCAAGCGTAATAAACCGAGTGAGGAAAAAAAAGCAACAATTATATAACCAACACGAGAAGTCAAACAGCCTTGTTTTACAAGGATTATACACTTATCATTTTAGCAGAAAGAAAAAGAGATACTTAGATCGAGCTTTTTTTTGAGTTAGGTTATATTGCGTCATACCGATTATGAATTAGCTCTGGAACGAAATTGAACTAAATTAAATTATATATGTAGGTTAGTACTTGAGAGAAACAGAACAAACTTGTCTAAATCGGTATATCGAATATTTTTTTAATAAAAAAAAAACAATGAAGTACATATAAAAATATGAATGGAATGATAATAAATATTGTCAACGGAAATAACGATATCATGTTTTAAAAATAGTAGAATCAACTACTGTGTTAAGTATCTGTCAGAAACTATGTATAAAACAAGGACTCATTTTCTTGTTTCATTATGTTGAAATAATAATAAATCTATCATCAACATGTCAACTAAAAAGCAAGTAACATTAAATATGTTTGATAAGTACTAATCAGTCTATTAGTCTAAAAATGAAAATTGTTAACCTTGACAATGATATCTCTTTCCATAGACAGCTTCTGTTCTAAATGATGATGATAATAACGTTTTTTTCATGTCATCATTATTTGACCCTGAAAAAATGTATTATATATCGTATGTTTTTTACTCTACCATAAAATTTTAATATGCATACTTGTCTTACAAAACATGTTTTGTGCTATAAAAAAACCCTCAAATAGTAAGATTCGAAATAATGCGATTTGCGGTATTGCGAGCATTACTATTAGAAAGACGCCAGATAAGAAAAAAAAAATCATACAAAGAACAGAAGACAATGTTTCTTGAATTATTACATCCTACTATATAGATCTACTAATCAATGGTGTATGTAATCGAACTTACATATAATCCCATCAATATGACTTGAAACATTTTTACCAATCATTAATACCATTGATTGCGCACGTTTTAAGTGCAAAAATGTATATCGACAAATAAAAAAAAGTAACTTTCTTATTCTTTACTTTTATCAAAGTACATACAAAAAAAAAACCTTGCATATAAATATAAGAATGACAGAGCTGTATTCTACATAAAAATGCCCTTGTCAAAATTGGGTACTCCCAACTGAGAATATAAACAAATCACGCATCTCAACTCTCTATTTCTTGTCTATTACTTCCGTTGAATGGTATGTTAGAGAGACACAATCTCATATATGCTGCATTTTGTTTGATTTACATATTCGTTCGCATTGTGTTTATATATATACATATACAACGAATCGAAAATTTAAATATAAAATGATTGATCAACTTACCTATATGTTATATTACATGACACAATATGCAATATGTCCTTCTGTTCTTTCTCAAGCTTTAACAGATTACTATATAGTTATTATAACAATGATAACTAAACATTTCTTATGTGTTAGTTTATATTACTTATGGATATATATTCCAACTATTTCTAATGGAAAATACTATTCTATATATTTACAAACAGATGTCACGAGAAAAAGAATATAAAAAAAAGCGACTCACCATTTGACAAAGATATCGAAATTGGGCCTCTTTCTTTTTAATAGAAGCAAAAAAAAGTCGAATGTTATTTCTCTTACTCTCTTCGTCCTATTCTGCAATAAAAGAACGAGAGACAGAGAGAGAGAGAGAGAGAAAGAAAGGGATACTTATGGAAAAATAAACGTTGTACAATATAAAGACAAACGAAGACAAGTATGTATGTTTCTTCTATATAAATAATCTATTGCCAGTCATTCGTTTCCGATACGGTCAAAGTCATCTGATTATTTAAGTACAAACAATTGATTGGAAATAGAGAAAATATCAATGATCCCTAGATATATATTTATTTCTAGTTATTGGAATGATGAGAATGATGTAGACAGAGAGAACGAGAGAAACAGTTCTTTATTTAGTTAATAGAAAAGAAAAACAAACGAACAAATAAGAACAGAATTCTATAGGAAAAAAAGATTGGCAAAATAGAAATAAATAATTCTTTCATCTATTCTGCTCTTTTACGACCGAATGAATCACATCAAATAGGTAAACATAAAAATAAATTAAAAAATATATATGCATTAACGAAAGAAAATATATATTCGATCAATTATTTGCTAATTAATTGAAAATCTTCAAGTTTAATTCCGATTGAATTTATTTTCTGAAGGTCGTCTAGAATTATAAATTTCTTTATTTTTATCGAATACACAAAAAACATAATAACCGGACATCAATTATTGATAAGTTAATGTTTTATTAGATTTTTTTTCATACAGACTAATTACGACAACGTTCAACGTCAAAATAAGGATATACAAAGATAAAATTTAGTTCATCAATAACAGCATTTATTGTGGTAATGACAACAAAACGTGAAGCACAACTATCATTTTGTCATGTACTTCAATATGAATGTTTAACATGAAAATTAGATCTTAGTAATTTCTTTATTATTTGTTATTTATTCATTGATAAACAATTATGTTTATCTAAAATATGATCTATTCTCTATTTGTTTCATCGAAATAAAGAGGCAACATTTTCATTATCATTGAAGTATTCATAAAATTCTTCATCATCACTTTCACAACATTATTATCAATGCTTGTTTTAATAGTCACCATTTTCATAGTTGATTACGTATATATTCAATATACAATTCATCATCACAATTTCAATATATGCCTCCGTTGTTCGATATTACGTATATGTGATAACTATACATGTAAAAAATGAGAATATTAATTTTCTTCTTTTTTCGTATGTTTCTTCATTTATTGTATTTGTTAATGGGTTTTTCGATAGAAGAAAAAAAGTCCTTGATATGATTTTATTTTAATCAAGTCAAAGCACAAAAAAATAGAAAATTGATTTCAAATTCTGAAATGATTTTCGATAGACTTCATTAACTTGAAATGTTTTATTTTTTGTATCAACAAATAATGAAGCAAATGACTAAAAAAAAAACAGGGTCTTTGTTCTTCCTTTTTCGAAATATGACTCTTGATACCGATTAGATTAAGCTTTAAAAAAAGTAATATAAGACCTATTAAATACTTCAAATTCATCATAAAAAAAAAAGCTATTCGATAAAAGATAACAATAACATCAATTTTCAATAGTATTTGATTATAGGTCAGTTTCGAAATGAATCAATAGAATTATTTATCGAACAGAAAAAAAAAAGGAAATATATTTCGAATAACAATAAGTCAAAACAACAAAAAAAACAGAAGTGATATTTTTTCTATTATAAAGTTAGATTTTAAAAGTGACAATAAAGAAAGACAAAACAATATGAAATTGTCAAGTAGATATGTTAGTTGTTTATTATAGTTATCGAATGAGATAATGGTTGAGTAAAACAAAAGAGTAACATTAAAAGCAATAATCAAAAGAAATTTTATATGTTTTAAGTAGAATGTCATATATTGCTTGTTTTTGTTTTAAATGATAATAGAATATTACTAATATTATTTATCGCAGTTTGCATGTTATTTGAGTAAAAAGCTAAAATAAAACGAATTTCACGTTTATTGTAAACATTTCATAGGAAAAAAAAGAAAAGAAATTTCATACCTATATGGATAACCTTGATTTTTAAATCGAAAAATAGACAATATGTAGCTAAACAAAACAACGACCGTACCAATACCAATAGCCGCCATAAAACCTAGAATAATAAATATAAATTTAAATAGTTCAAAATTTTCTTTTTTTTTTTTATTTGACATACTATTTCGTATTCCCTTCTGAGACTTCAATTTAGGTGCTTCATTTAATAGTATAACGCCAACAGAAACTCCAAAATGTAGAAGAAAAAAAAAAGAAAGAAATCCTAGTTAAGGAAAATAAAATAAATATTTTTCTTTCCTAAAAAAAAAACAACAAAATCGAATTTCAATGTAATAAATTAGCAGAAAAGGATATAGAGTAAGAAGACCTAAACAAAAAAAAATCTTGATTAATATTCATATATGTTAATAAACATTCATGGTAACAAAAGCAATAGCAATGAAGTAAGAAACAGGCAATTTCATTCCGTGCTTTATATCCTACTACTTAGAGCACATACACATTACAAATAGCTTACAATATAAGTTTCGGCTACGAATTGATATCCTGAAGTTCCACTGAAGTAACCCTATAAATAATAACAGTAAAACGATATCGAACTCGTTTGTCTTTCTTTTATTGAAAACATAATAATCTAAGTTTTTCCTTAAAAACAAAAAGAGAGAAAAATCTCTTAGCAAAGAATTACATGCGTGTATGTGCATAAAATAACGAATTGCCTATTTCTATTACCAAAAATCGTTATTGCTGATGTCAATTTTTTTTAATATTTATCTACAAACTATATATGTTTCAGCAATATATTGCATATTTGAATCGTCCGAGAAGAATCCCTGAAAATAATATGTGAAATTGACACGCACGCATGTAATTACTTTACCATATCATGTTTATGTTGGGGCATAAGTGGTGGTGAATTTATAAGATTCCACGTTTGTCCAGAGATGAAATAACAAACAATACCCTAAAAAAAATAAAAAAAAACACACTTACACTTTCTCCTGTTTGTGAATTACGATGATCAAAAGCTGGATGACGTATACTATTCCAAATTTGTCCCGAAATACAAAATAAAATAACAAGCTAAAAATAGATATAGGATATCTCTGTTGTCTTGATTTATTGAATTTTCTTTTGTTTTTCATTCGAAAATATAATAAATTTGTATAAATTTGAAAATAAAATCAATATTAAATACTTACGATTACAAATAATCCCCATAGAATATTACTACAAAGAAATTTGAAACTATCTCGTTTAACATAAAGTAAACCAAGAATCATTGTTATAATTAATGCTATGAGTGCAAATTTAGTATAATTTGGTGGACGAAATATTTGAATCTAAAGAACATGAAAATAATAATTTTAATAATATTTTTGATTTCTTTTGGTTTTATATTAAGCATATTATCTTTCAGAACTTCAAAAACTAGTAATTACATTTGAAACCATGTTAGTAAAGTGTTTTAATAATCAAATATTTAAAATATGATTCGAGAATATCTCAAGACGAATTACATATTGAGATCTCTATTGCTTGTTATGTCTAGTAATTTATTGAAGAGGATTATGTTTATCAAAGATCCAAACAGGCAATCGAGTCTATCCGTCTGTGTATCAATTTTTGCTGCTGAAAGATGAGAAATGATATTTTTTTTTTGCATTTAACTGCACACAAACATGACATTAGCAAGTAATTTTAACTACAATGTTCGTTTATTTATCTATTTCGCCAACAAGAAAATATTCCTAACTGTCGCATTGCTTTTCATTTGAGACTATTGCTGCTCGATCGGTTGAGACGTGTAGTCAAAATAAAATGTCTGTTTTGATCTGGTTTTCCCGTCTGCAGTTATTGAGTTACAAATGTTTTGATTGATTTTTATTCTATAAGCATAGAATTGCTGAGAACCTATATGATCGAATTTCCAACTGCTATTATGCCCATATATAGATTCTATTGTCAATAGAAACATCTGACAATTTGAACCAGTACAAACATATCCTTGATAAGATATTTATATTTTAAAGAGATACCTGTTTTGGGCTGTGTTTTAAAAAGAATGCATTCGATACGGATATGTTTATTTTAAATCAAACTTGAAAATGTCTCTAACGATAATAAAAACATCACAACTCTTGTAACTCAACAAGCAAAGAGAGGAAAATCAGACTAAAACAGATTTTTTTGACTACAGATAATGATTGATTCTCAATGGCAATAATCTCAAGTGAAAAATAATTCGACAGTTGGAAACGTTCTCTCATAAAATTACTAATAGATTATTATTGTCATCATCATCCTCATATATAAATGATTGATTAGTTCTTTTTGTTTCTTTCTTCATATTTATACTTTTATAATATGACAGAACTTGGTATGTCTTTTCCAATTTGTTCAAAACATTGTTACTCAAAAATTCATTTTTGCTTTTACTTGTTAATATGTGCTTATACGTCTATTCTCGACAGATACATAGTGTATTAACTCAATAAATGTCTCACTTAATCTTGTCGTTTTGATATGCATAGTTTCCTGACATTTTAATGACGAATAGTCTCTTGCTTCCATTTAAACATCATCACAATATTAGTATGTAAAAAAAAATACATAAATTTCGACAACCTGAGAAGCCAAAACAACAAAAATGGCTATCAGATACAAATTGATGAAAAGTAGAATCTATTTAGATTTTTGATGGTTATGTCTAATATTAAAATAGGATATTTATGTTGATTGTGGCATGACAATCTAATCGATATGAAAGATTAATTTTTGACTTGAATATTTTTTTTTCAATCCTAGATTCAATGAATTCTATTGTACATATTCATAAACTTACTTCAACATCAGCATGATCATGAATCCATTTTGCCATTTGTTCAGCAGAAAATCCCGTACTAATATAAATAAATATGAATTATCAATTGGTACTATTCTTGACTTACCGACTAATATCCATAAAATCACTTTTTTTTGGTTTCATTTTTGGTGGAAAATGAATAAATACTGGTGCTGTATTTAATTTTAACTACGAGAAAGAAATATAAAATATTTAACCGTAATATAAAATAATACATACATATTGAAATACATCAGAACCTTCATCAAAATCGACCATGGCAAAAAAGAGACTATTTGAAAATGCACTTGAATAACGATAACTTTGTGCAACTATTTCAAATTCATCACGTGCTTGTCTTTAAGAAAAAAGAAAAATAAGAATTCACAAAATATTTCATTAATCTTACTTGCAAATACTGCATTGTCGTTGTGGAGCTAATGCTGTAAACATAATCATCATGGCATAATCTCTTTGTGATGTTTTAACATAATCATTAAAACGTTCAGTATTTAGACGAATGACTGGCTTTTTAAGTGACCATGTAGTTAATTGTCGAATTTTTTCCGACAGAACATCCTGACATTATATTTAAATGAATTCAAAAAACAATATTTCTTTTTTTTTCAAAAAAAACTAACCTGTTGACCGAGAACATTCAAAATTATCCATGAACAGATAAAAAACAAACACACGGAATGTTTCATTTGAACTTGACGATACTTGATTGAATTTAATTAAGTTCTCTTCAAAAAAACAAGGACTAAACTAGTAGTCCGTAGCAAATTTTTATTGGATTTTGTTTATTATCGAATGATATACGAACATAACACTTTTTTTCTATATGTTTATATAAATTGATATGAAAACAATATTGTAAAAATATTTCCATATGTTTTATATTTTAGTTTTTTTATTAAAAGTAAATCTTTTATAGACAGATGTCATTGATAGTCGCACGAACGAAAAATTTCGTTATATAGAAGGGGAAGAGAAAAATTCTCATTTGCAGCAATGATAGAAAAATCTTGCTTGAAAATATATTTCATTTTAGTATATTTATTTAATTAAATATGCTTTTCAAAAGGTTCATTTTTAAAAATTCTATTACTATGTGTATATAATATTGTATAATTCATATTCGGCACAGCCTATTTTTCCCCGTTGATTTACACAGTTGGTATCGTGCCAACAAATAAAAACACTTTCTTTTCGATTAACTGAATAAATTTCTTTAATACTAGTAAATTAGAGGAAAATTTTCTTTTCTTTTTCTTTCGATATAATAAATATGCGATGTTTATATTCACTATTCATGAACAAAGATTTCATTCGAATTTTGTCGCGTGTACACGCTCTTCTTTCTCTTTCGTATTGGAAAAATCATCTTTTATCTGATTTCTTTTCCATAAGACGAACAACGGCAAGCATTAAAATCATTATTTCTTTTATTTTATTCACTATCGTTTCTATTACCGTACTTATTTACACAATTATGCCGAACTACTCTAGCTCTTCGGTCAATCCGGTCGATTGGGCGACGGGTGTTGATGGTAAAAATGATTTTCCTATTCTTAATTATATAAATATGTATTGATTTTCTTCAGGCTATAATCTACTGAAAAAACGTAATCTTTTAGAAAATTTACAAGCCTTACCTGATAAAGTTTCTTCTACACCGGCACCACCACCATTTCAAGATTTTCTTACAGTTACTAATACAAAAAAACGAACACATACAAGTTTAAGTGTAAGAAGTAATACTGGTGATAGTAGTGTTTATCTTCCTCATCAAACACCATCACCATTACTTGATCATACAAATTATAAATATGCTAAAATTCGTGCAAGACCAATTTATAATTTTAAATATAATGAAGCAAGTATTTGGACACAATCATCATTGAATTCAACAAAATCTTCATTAAATAATTTACAATTTGATATAAATATTGTTAATAAATTTTTTGCTAAAGAAATAAAACAAATCAATAATAATAATGAACAACGTTTGAAAAGTTCATCGAAGACAATGCCCATAACACGACCATTTCAAATACTTGATAAATCATCACAATTGACTTATGATGTAACTATGCGACATTTACTTCAATTATTAGCAAAAACTAATGGTAAAAATGCAACTATCGATGATGTTCTTCATGGCATTGATACAGGAAATATCGATAGTGAATGGTAAAGTTTTGCATGAAAATATTAGAATGTATGCATAGTGAAAGGATATTGTAGAGTATAATAAAGAACTGAATTTATAGAAAAACATAAGAAAAGTACAAGTGGCGTTAAGGCCGTTTTTCCGCCCCCAAAATATTTCGGTTTTTTGTATTGAAAACAAGTTAATGGAGGCCCCTGATGATATTTCAAAGATTTATTTTGGAATATCTTTCAATCGATTTTTCGACTCACATTCGTACTCCCCCACAGGGTTGGCCAATGTGACGCTCCCGTAGGGGAGTACGNGACTGTAAGCACTAGCCCATCCTCCATCGGTTCACATGTACTAGAGTTACGATTTACACATATTGTTTACCTTATGAAAAACATATTCAGCGAAAATATGTACCGAAAAAAGTTTTTGTTTATCATTTTGTATTTTCCACAAGCTATTCTACTTCTGTTTTCTAACGTTAAACTTAAAGACAGTCCCAAATATCTACAGGAGTATTACCAAATGTCGTGACACAGAGTCAAGATCTAAATAATAAGCACACTCTAAGATAGTGAACGCACGTCGCAGTGCTAACTCGATTTCATTTCGTTTTGCAGTTCGAAAAATTTCAGAAGAGAGTTGCCGTCTCATAGAAATTTTCTGCGAGAATTTTCCAAAAAATTGATCAAAGTTATCTGCGGAAAAGCCATCTTACTAGAAACTAGCATTTGCTCTTCAACAGATATTCTTAATTAGAAGATAACATCTCAATTACTTTAAGATAATTTCTAATGAGATTTGAATTCTAGATAGCTATGATGATGGCCTTTCGAATAAGGGATTGAACGAAAATATGTGTTCCAATATAGTTAAGATGAGGTAATCATTAGAGAAAGATTATGTGTGAATCATAACTCAGGACATGTGAACTAATGGCGGACGGATTGGTACTAGTGATTAGAGTTTATTGCGATTAGAATGCATTCATAAGAACAGCTCAATATCATAAAGGATAGTAACATTTCGTGGAGGGCAACGAATGAGTGGAAGCTATTTTTGTTCAAAACTGTATTATTCGCAAGTAAAGAATATATAGACTAGAAAACAGCTGAAGAGAATATGAGGCAAGCAACAATATGTTTGAAATATCGACCTTTCGCAATGATTTTCCTTCGACTTTCAAATTTTAGCTTAAATTTGCTCACATCATAGTCCAAATTAGACTAGTTTGAGAATGAAATTGCAGAATTTTTCAATAACTTATCTCTAAGATATGACTTTTCCATAATGTCCGTCCATAACACGATAATCATCTTTTAGACTAAAACTGCAAAGCTTGACTTTATTGAGGAAAAAGATTGCTGAAGGGAAATCATAGTAAAAAGTCAATGTCTCTGTCAAATTGCAGCATACACCATATTCTCTTGAGTTTTTTCTAGTCCATATTTTGCCTATTGAAGGACACCTTTCGAATTCAAAAGTTTTTTTTATCATCTTGAAATGTTCCTGCGTTAGTATAGAGATTGATCAACAGATTAAATCAGTCGAAGTGAATAATCATTTTATTTCTAAAACCGTTTCCAATGGAAAATAAAAATCTCTAAGCACATACACCAACTATTAATCACTAGTCTTAACTCTCTTTTTTTCAATAGAATAAAGAAATAACCACCAATAAAGCGTATAGTCAAATGTGCAACAATCTTAATCGAAATATAAATTACGGTTTTACAAGCCACACATAGTAAATTTGAGTCAAACGATGACATGTATAAGAGAAACCAGTAGAGAATTCAACTGCTGCAAAGATGCAAATCGTGTTCGACTAATGAATACGAGTTCTCGATATTACTCTTCGAATAAGCGTCATCTTGTTGAGAGAGATCTTGGTATAAACTTTTTTCCAAAAGAAAAAATATTGTTTGTTTTATCTAACTTCCATATTAATGTATTAATTAAAGCATTGTAACCATATTCAAGTCATCATCAATAAAAAAAAGATTACGATTTTGCTAATTTATTCATAAAATAAAAGTTGGAACTATGAATTTATGATAAATTGAGAAAGAGAAGTTTCCGAGATCGAGATCAGGACTAGAATAAAAAAATATTGTCCGACCCGATGCTAGAGATTATAGATAAATGTTCTTTGGTTTGGAGTATATTATCATACATATTATACCAATTAAAACATTATTTAAGAAGAGATACAAAAAAACCAATAACGTTACTCACTAACTAATTGAATCAAAAATCGAATATTTAAGAATTTATTATTTTAGCTATCATACTAATAATTCCTAGAGTCGTTTTCTCTAAATTGAAACCGGGACTAAAAAACCAATTTAGTCTCATACATATTTACTTATTGTATGGTCTTACTCGAACAGAAAAGTTTGACATTCTTACCTGGTCGTATATGAATAACTGGATTATTATTATTTGCTATCACATTTGATGTGAATAATGTCGATTGACGATAAATAATAATACGATACAATGAATATTGATTTGTTCCATTCAAATGAGATGGAAATTGAATTATTGCTAATGGAGACTGAAAAACAAAACGATTTAGGATTTCGGAATTTTACCAACAAGTCTATCCTCAATGGCGAATGCTCAGGAAGCATATTGGAGAAAATACAGTGAATTGTCGTTAGCAATCACGAAACAATATTAATATATGACACATGTGCAAACTGAAACTAATAGTGTTAGAATATAAAAATCTAATTTGAACTCAAATTAATGAAAGTATTGGAAGTATGCAAACAAAATTTCGGCTTCCGAACGATTTATTAAAGGAATTCACATGTTTCATCAAACCTTATGGAATTGATTATCAATGTCACAAATAATTGTTAGCAATGATCGATTAGGTATAAAACATAATGTTGATGATAATGATGATTGTACTGTCATAGCAGTTAATTCTTTTCCAACATATAACCAAGATTGATTAGTAAAATCCAATAAATGTTCTATTATCAATCTTAATCTAAATAATAAAAATAAATTATTAAAAAAATAACCTATAAAAATCTATTTTCTAACCGTTTTATTGCAATTTGATATTCCGTTGAAAAAATAAAATCATTTTTAGTTTGTAAAATAAAATCTGTTAAATGATAAATAAAAATGATTCTGTCTTGATATTGATATTTATCTTTTTGTTCATCAATTAAATCAATTAATAAAATAATATCATTTAATTGTAAATAATTTTGATTTATTTCTGATAGATATTTAACTAAACTTGATAATAAATTTGTTTCATTTAATGATAAATAATCAAATACTCGTGATATATTTGTTTGAAATGCACATTGTGATACATCAAAATTAATCCATTGACCTTTAGATGAACATGTGTACCATGCTCGAGCATATTCATTTGAATTTCTTAACCATGCTGCTGATCCAAAAGGGCAATATTTTGCAATCTTTTTATTAATTGATGTACGTGGCCAATAAAAATAACCTTTTGATGTATTCATTTGTACTGTTTGACAAAAATAATGCGATGAACTTTTTAAAACAGTTAACCATATTGAATGATTAAAATAAAAACTATGACATGTCCACAATCCTGAATGATTCATTTGTAAATGAAGAATAATTATTGTTGAATATGAAAATTTTGTAGTAGTAGATGGATAAAATTTTTTATTCAATGTCCAATAACGTTGTAAATTTGATGAACAATTTAATATAAATTGTTCATTTTCATAAACGATTTGTGATCGTTGTGGATTAATTTGAAGAAAATTTTTCATATGACAAAAATCATTTTCATTGAATTGTTTATTATTTTGACAGATAATATTTTTAGAAAAATTAGTCTTTTTAAACAATTTAAATTGACATGTACAATGAAATCGATTATTTGATAGATTAAGATATATATTTGAAATGTTCTTAAAACTTCTTGGAATTGTTTTTAATGAATTATTTTGAATATTTAACGAAGTTAATTGAGGAAATTGAGAAAAAATATTTGATGATAAATATTGAATTTTATTAAATGATAAATCAAGTATTTTAAGTGAATTTAAATTTGATAAAGAGTTAATTGATGTTAAGAAATTTGATGAAAGATTTAAAAGAATTGTTGATTTAGGTAATTCATTAGTGAATTTTAATAATAGTTCATTAGTTAATTGACGATTTGTACATTCTATTACAGTTTTGTCTGACGAACATGTACAATACTTAAATAATGGACATTCATCACCAAAGGAAAGTTGGATCAGAAAAAGAATGTATGTTATAAAATTGAAAAGCATAGTTAATATGAATATTGCATGATCTTAATAGAATTTATTGAATAACATAAGAGTAAGGATACAACGAAAGAAATCAAAAGACTGACCGTTGTTGAAGCCAACAAAAAATGAATGAAGTACACTTGACTTTTCTTTTCTTTTCTTTCTTTTTTTTTGATCGATACATATTGAACAAAGTAATATATGTCATCAATTCATTCGTAACATATACGTTCGCTTTATTATTTGCATTACTAATATTTTTTTCAATTGAAATTTTAAAAAAAGTGATTTGATTTCTTTTCAAATAATAGAAAATCTTATCAGAATAAATGGTAAACTTATGAATATTGTTTAAAATTTAGTTCGGTTTAATTTATTTGAAAAATCAATATAAACGTAGATGATGTTGACTGTTCACTGAACCATCTGTGAATTTTAATTAATTGTATTCCAAAGCGGAGACTATTTTACATTTATGAGAGGCTGTTAAATATTGCTAAATCATTCGAAAAGACTCAATTTGTTCGTAGTATATTTCTTCTCTGTGTCGGTCAGCATGGTCGTTAAAAATCATATCTCATATTGTTTACACTAATGAAAAATAATCATTATGCTTATCGTTTTCGATCATTTACGAACTATGATTTCCTATCTATAGTCTACTAAGAAAAAATTATTCAGTTTTTATGCATCTAATTTAAATGAAACTTGTCTCTCGCTATGAATCTCTTTCAAATTAAATCAAAAAGAACATACACGATAATAGATAATTATATAATTACTTGTTTTCACTTGAAAATAGAGATTGTATTAGAAAAATGTCTTAGATTCATATTTTGATATACATACAGTAAGTAAACCGCTTGTATCTTATTAAGTCTCATCGAAAGGTTCTAATAAAGCAAGTGTAACTTTTGAAAATATATCTAGAGTTTGTCTTGAAACGGACTCAATACCTGTGGCAAGAGTCATAACGGGACCACTTAGTGAAAAGTAAACCATATGTTAAGAATCTTGAGAATTATAATAAATTTTTATTGTTGAAATATATTCAATTGAGAAGACAGGTTTTCAAATCAATTGGTGCTCGTTCTTATAGATATATTTTAAATTTCTCTAATACATTTTAGCAAATGATTTGAGAATATTTGTATTCTCATTCTATTTATAATTTCAATTATTTTTGAATAGCTACATTCGTAAGCAGGAAAATAGTATTGATTTTATGAGACCACATCGCACATATATATTGGGTATATGTCTTTTCTTCAAATATTTATTTAGATTTGCTTGTCTTTGATAAAATTCACCAATGTAGTTTCTCCCTCTAAATGATGACTTTATATCCAAGTAGCATATTGTATCTGATGGATCCATTTTCTAGGCTTCATTTTCATAGTCATATCTTAAAGTTCATTGATAACAAAGCACCATTATCTCACGTAATTTCTTCATTGTCATTGTACTTAACATGCACTTACCGATAAGAAGATAATACCCATATGTCATATTTTTCTGTTACGAAAATGTTTGAAAAAAAAGCGATAAAGAATGCAAATGGAAGAGAAAAAAATTATATTCCCATGCCTCTCGAACTTAATCTATTCATATTGCACCGAAAAATTTGATATATTGATTGTTTGACAGTCAACAAATATGCATGTTAATCTGTTTATTTCATTTTATTTTATATATACGAGCAATTAATTTTATAAAATAATAAGTTTTTTTCCTACAAAAATTCACTATGCTGGTATCACCACAATTTGCTGATTGCTCGTTCACACTTTTATTTTATTTTCTTGCTCGAAAAACACCCCATCGTTGATCACCTTTAGCACATCGTTCAAGTTTTCTGTGCCAACCTTCAATTAAATGATNACCCTTGTTTGGTCAATATCTTCATCAAACGTCATGGTACAGGGCTGAAAATTTTACCATAGCCTTTCTAAACCAGTCCCAATATATCCTGAAAACTTTATGCTATTGGAACGTTCCTGGCCTGAGATTGATTTTTGAGGGGAGGTGACCTAAAACCTAAAAAAAATTGTAAGGTATTCTTTCAGTCGAAGGTCAACAATGATTCTGATTTCGATGAAATTCTTTACAATTAACTAGACGATGTCTAATTTATATCTAATATTGAATTCATTCGACAAAATTGAATTATTATGTCCATTGTCTCATTCGATTTAGTACAGTTCATGGAAATAAAAACAGGGAGGATTCGAATTTCAATCAAATGAAAACAGCAGTATTTCCTCGATGAGGGGGGAGTGGTTAGTTTTTGATGAACTATGCAAAAAGATACGCAGTATCGACTTTAATCAGTGGTGAACGCCTGACCTCTGGTTGTTTTAAATTTATTCAAAAAATTGCCGTGACTACAGTTGTGTGATGTGTATTAATTTCTACATAAATTTTGCATTTGTACTGAATAAATGATTGATGAATATAAAACATTTTTTTTTGTTTAATAGATGTTGAGAAATAAAATTCTTTCATTCTTCTTATCATTGTAGAAATGTTATGCTTTTAGAGGGACTATGGATGTGGGTGTGGGTATGTCACATTGTCACACCAACACCCACACCACACTCGCCCACATCCACACCCGACTATATTTTCCTTTTTGTCACAAAAAAAGCAAATGATATTGACTTCATTGTTTTTGTATCCCACAATGAGCATAGCGAGAGAAAAAGGATATAAATTCCTCATCAAAGGGTTTATTCTTTTCGGAAGATATTGACGCGATAAAATGGAGCTAAGTAGTAGTCTGAGGTTTATTTTGAAAATACAATTTTTGGAGGAGTTTTCTCAGTCTCTTGTGTCGACGAATACAATCAGGAGTTTCAGATATATTGAACTATATAGATGCGTCTATTGTTTGTCATTTCGATTTGTTTTGATTTTCATGGTTTATTAGCCCTCAGAGGAGGCCTTTCGTGTAAAATAGTACATCAGAAAAGGACAGTAAACCTATTACAATAATGCATCGAACAAAATGATATATGACATTTATTTTTCTATAGATAAAATAAAATCATAAGTGTCAAGCTAATGCTGCGGCGCAATACGTTGTAAATGACCATGTAATTTAAAGAGTTTCATAAATTCTCTGCGAAAATAGGCACTAGTTAATGTGTTAATGTAAAAAGCAAATGTCTTGTCGACCAAACTCAAACAGATGGACACGTTGAGAATGAGACTTTCGATGGAAACACGCACATCACTTTTGACAATGGTAATTGGCACGTTCCCATAAATTCTGATGGTAATAAGAGGAAGTGAGCAGATTATGTATAGAGTGACTTGCACAATCAGCATAGACAAAATTGTTCGATTCTTTCGATTTCCGCTTATGGACACTGCGGCGTGGCTCACTGTCATTGTTCTCACTACACTCATGTTCATTGATATTTGTTGAACACGTCTTCTTTGATGAATATGAATGAACGTACCGATACCAAAAATAAGCATGAACACAGGGGGTCCGATCAATAGAAAGAAGATAAAGATGCAAGTGTCGAAAACAGTACATCCAATATTTATCGTATAGCATGGCGCAATTGCTTTGAACTGATTGGCATCATAGCAATAGAAAATTTCCAAATATAAAAGACAGAAGAAAATAACTATAAAGAGTATGATTTGACCTGTAGTGCGTATATTACTGTAACGTCGTATGACAGCATTACGTGACGACGAGATGAATCGATCGATGCAACAGCCAACCATGAACCAACTAGAGATGGCGACTGATGCGTTGTAAAAGTAAGCAAGCAACTTGCAGGGGGCCGATGAGTAATAGGTAGGTGTGATCTTAAAACCGATGAGCATACGCGTGAGAAGTATTGAATACATGATGATTATGTTGCTGATGGAAGCAGCCAACATAAATGGAATGCAAGGTGAAAGAGTCCATAGGCCACGTCTTCTGAAAAGGAGTATATTGAAAAGATTGCCAAAAGTGCCTAAGACGATGCATGCAGTGCCCATTGATGCGAGAAAATCGTTTTTTATGTCGTTGATTAACAACGCCGTGGCAGACATCCTTGTTGTAACGATGATTTTTAAGAGAAGTCCTAATCACTTCTAAAAAAGTTTGAAAATAACTTTATTCGTTAAGGAGGAAACAGCGAATTTTATGATCTAAACTTTTCTGAGATTCTACGTACTATGCATTGCAAAATATTATACACTTGGTTGCTTTATTAATAACTTAAAAGCAGAAGCCACTATCGACCTGCGGTTTTCACCAATAGAAAGAAGATATCGGGGCACATCGATCTGTATTAGAAATCGAGAATTAACCAGTGGTCAGTCTTTCTCAATTTTTATTGGACATTTTGAGAGTGGCGTAGTCACCATTTTTTACACTCGATATGGAATTTAAAGATATTCATTCGATAGAGGAAATCAAGCTCTTTCGGCTGACACAAGGCCCGTTTCGCTAGCTTATTACATTCGGGAGTTATAAGCATTTTTCTGGGAGCCACAATATCAATTAAATGATCTTCAGTCACTGTAAAATGGGTCAAAGCAGGAATAATTGGCTACATTAAAGCCAGTAGTGATGTTTATTTATAGTTTCAAAGCTGTCTACGATCACTATATGAAGATTTTCGAAATTGCAGTATTTTGAATTCAATTGAGTAATGAAAGCATATTTCGAAAATCTTGAAAATAACCTAAGACAGCTTGAAACTAAAAATAAACATCATTATTAAACTCAACAGAACCAATTACCCCTACTTTAATGCATTTTATCGTGACTGAAGGTCATTTAGCCGATTTTAACGTTTCTAGGAAAATGATTAAAACTTCTGAATGCAATAAGCTGACAAACTAGATCTTATGTCGATCGAAAGAGCTTCATTTTCTCTATCGAATAAGTATCTCTAGATTCAATATCCACTTCAAAAGATGGTGACTACGTTATTTCCAAAATGTCTATTAAAAATTTAGCAAGACTGACCACTGGTCAATTCATGATTTTTTGACACAGATCGATGTACTCCAATGTCTTCTTTCTATTGGTGAAAATCGCAGATCAATAATTGCTTCCGTTCTTGACTTATCAAAAAAGCAACCAACTGTATTATATTTTGAAATGGATAATAGGAATCTCGAATTGCAGAAGGATATGGATGCGAGAATCAGTTCATCTATTGTTAACTCACATCCACACCCACACCCGGTATTTGAATAATTAGTAAAACATTGGTCATATCATTTCTCCCATCATTCTGCGTCAAATCGAGTCGTACAGTGAACTTTTCCCACGATTCATTGTCTATTTATAAATGTTGTACCAGCATCACGTGCTTCACGAAAAGCAATGCATTTAATTCTGTCAATCATTCTCTGTTATTCAGTATCATAAGTGTTATGTCTACTTTCTTTCTTTACTCGGTTATCAGCGAGACAGCAACGTGATGGTATGACAACAGAACGGAACAAAAGAATAATCCCCCTTCACATGGAATCGAACCATGTATCTCCTGCTTTCCGGGCAGACGTATTAACCACTGTACTAGAAAGGAGTACTCATCATTCGTTTCGTTCCGTCTTATGATCGAAGGGGAACACTTCGGTCATAACAATCATAGAAGAACAAAGCACAATATCAATGAAAATAAAAAGAGTATTATAGCAACGAAAAAACTTATTACTATGCATATTATATTTACTTTAAGTTGTCAGTTGATTCATATTGAATCGTTGTCAACTCATATATGAGGTAAGAAATGTGTCGTTTAATGTGAATGATTGAGCAATAACATGTAATATAAATGTCATAGCTGAAAGTTGTAGCTAACACACATTTTACATTCTTTATTATAATATTCTTATACTAATGTCGACTGAATTCAATAATCATCCATTTATTGATCTTGAGAAATTATTTCTCGATGATCCATTAGAAATTTTAAGATTACAACAAGCATTCGAAACAAATGGTTGGTGTTTTGTACATTTGTCTAAAAACAGTCGTTCTTTCGTAACCCAGTTGAATCATATTAATCAATCTCTTTCAAATTTTTTTTCACTGGATCAAGCAGAAAAATCTCGTTATTTATCATCAAATGCATTTGGTTATTCATGTATTGGTCATAAAGAAGGTATTAAAATATTAACAGATCAGCAAGGTATCACTGATTCTCAATCTGTTTTACCGATGAGCATCGAAGCAACATTACAACATATTAGTCAATTGATCAGTAATTTAACTTATCGCTTAAAACCAATAATTACTAAACTAACTGTATCAGATGATAAATCATCCAAACAAGTAGAATTATCTGCTTTTGCAATGCTTGATATTGTCCAATATTTTAATAAAAAAACTGGTCCAACAAAAATACCCGAAGTTGGTTACAATACAGATGAAGTTAATTGTGTCCCACATTATGATCCCGGTCTCTTTTCATTAAGTATACTTTCAACATGTGATGGTCTTCAATTAAAAGATCAACGTGAAAATAAATGGATTGATGGACCAGATAATTCTCAAGTTGATCAATCTAACATTGGTGTTATTTGGCTTGGTGAAGCAGCAAGCATTCTTACTGGAAATCGTTTTAAATCTGGTATTCATCGTGTTATTTATCCTCGTACAGCTCATCAAGCACGACTAACTGTTTGGCAAGAAGTTTGTACAGAAGGTCAAATTAAACAATTATTTGAACAAAATAATAATGTAGAACTTTTACCAGCCGATGCTGAAGTAATACTTGCAAATCAACCAGATTCTTTACCAATGAGTGTACTTCCAGGCGGTGAAACTCCGCATGCTTTTATGAAACGTGTTGAATCTCGACGTGGTCTTGCAATGAGTAAATCTCGCCTATCAGATATAAAGCTTTATTCGCAATCGACGAATAAAACAAATAGGAGACCTTCTCCTTCCAAGAGTAAAAATACTTTTTCTTCTTTGAAAACAAAGAAATAGAACTATTAATATGTTATCAAAACTGAAATAAATAAAGTAAAACACGATATCATTTTCTTTTATTAAAGTAAATACGTAGATAACTACATTTTGTTGTCTTTTAATATCTTATCTGTCTCAACAGAACCATTGAATGGTTTCGTTTTTCTTGCGCAATAAACATGTCTCGAACGTCACCTATATAAATACAATTGTAATCAAAGGTATGGAGGAGACTTCATCACGATTCGTTTTGATATTATAGGTTCACTATAATCTATTATTACATAAACCTATTACCAATACATTTTAGTGGCAAGTACATCACAAATGCAACGTTTTTTTGTAAGCTTTATAAAACAAAAACTTTAATAAACTGCATCTTTTTTTTCAAAATAACATTTGAAATAGTACTCAGATGTCATAAATTAGATCGGTAAAGAATGAACTTCCTTAAATACACTGACTTGCTATTGTTATTTGTCGACATTTTGAACTGCGAATGATTTTTCTCCAATCCAATAATGTTTTATTACGAAATTTTACTTTCTTTTTTTCAAACAGTCTCAATGTAGAAAATTCGTCTTATTAATCAATCGATAAGAACAATAACATGATGATGATATTTCTTTTACTTTGGAATGTATGTTATTTTGAAAAAACGAGTTTTTTGTTCAATGAGATTGTTGTTTTTATTTATCCAGAAAAGGAATATGTAGAGAATAAAAGAACAATAAAAACGACAAAAAATAGTAATAATAAATCGATGATAGCATTCATAATAGTAGACAAACGTACACAAAGCAGCAGAATACATTGCGGTATTTTTTTTTGTCTGTGTTCTTGATATTGACGATAACACCGGAAATAGATAAAGGAAAAAGAAGAAGCATATCGCAAGTAAAAGAATTGAACATATATATCTATAACCACACAGAAGAAGAAGCACATGCATTTCATCATACAAGACAAAGTTGAACAACGCAAAATATAAACTCTTTTTTTACGAAGAAATAATTTATCATTTCTTTTTACCACCTGGTTGAGGTTTCTCAACACCATAACCTACAAAAGCAAAAAAAAAAATAAATTATTTTATAAACATTTGAAAAACAAATTACCTTGCTGTGGATATTGTGGAGCTCCACCCATTGGATATGCTGGTGTTGCTAGAGCAAATAAAACAAATCAATCTCATACATAAATTTTAATTAATAAACTTACTCATATTAAGAAATGGATTATATGGATTATAACCCGGTGGCATTGGAAAAAATGGTTGCATATATGGATTTGGATATGGTAGAGCAGAACCGTCTAGAATAAGAAAAATAAATAATTTTGTTTTGTTTTTTAAATTTTATTCTTACCAGGTGTTGTTGTTGGTGGTGGCCCACCAGTTGATGGAGCTGATGGGTGTTGCAATGGTGGATGTGCCGGAGCAGCACTTGATGCATATGAATTATTTGCTAAAGAAATAAAACAAAAAAATGTTTTGATCTTTAAATAATAAATACTTCATACCACTTTGTTGTGTTGTTGCTGGTACAGGATTTCCACCAACTATTCCTCGTTGAATATCTTTCATTAAATCTTCTTTTTCTGTTTTACGAGCAAATACAAAATCTGATACTTTATTTTGAAATTTAAGTAATAATGGTGTCAGATCATTATAGAACTAAGAAAAAAAAAACAATATTTTTGTAAATAATAATATAAAAAAAAATTAAATTCACTTTAGTTCCTTCTTTTAAATTATTTAATAATTCTTGATAAGCATCATAAGCTCGAGCTAAATTTTTTAACATTTCTTCACGCATTTCTGATGATTCATTTCCTTGTTTTTCGCTTTGAAATTGTTGATTTGCACGACGAATATTTTCAACTAATTGCTCTTGTTTTGATAGACTTTCACTAACTTGTTGTCGTAATGGAGTATAAAGTGATTCAATTTCATTAACAACAACACTATTTTCATCATTATGATTTCCTTGTTGAAATGCAGCAATCAAATGAGCACGAACACCATCAGAATCTGTATGTTTTAATTCAGATTCAATTACTTCACGTTCAGCTTTTATTGCTGCAACACTATCCATTAAACGATGTAATTCACGTACAACAAAAGAATCACGTAATGCTCCAGCAGCTGTTGCCGATGGAAGTTCATCAGCTATTTCATGCTAAAATAAATAAATCAAGCTTTTCATTTTGTAATATCATTGTTGAGTTCTTTATTCTCAAACACATTTCGATCCTTTAGGTTTATATGAAAGAAGATTTAACGCATTCGTAATGAAAACGTAAAATTCAAAGTCAAGAGTATCAGACATTCATTGATTATCTACATACTGTACTGGTCAAAATATAAGACCAATGTATTTTTTGATCTTTTTTTCTACGATGCTAAATATTTAACTCAAGTTCATATAGTGACTTGAATAACCAATGAAGTTTCCTATTAAGTGTATTCCATATTGAGATTTCATAAATGGACTATGAGCGGAAGACTTTGTGAAAATTAACTTTTAAGAGTAGACTCTTAAAGAGTATAAAATCTTGAATAAAATGAGAAGTTACTCTATTTCTTTCAATCTTTCCTTATAAAGTTATATAAATTACAAAAAAAAAATTAATTTTTAGCAATGCTATAGTAAATTCTGTTTGATTTAAACATTTTTGTTGTGGTACTTATAACTTTTTCAGATGCCGTAGAAAATGCCACAACCAATTATTTTATCAAAGACTTTGTACTCTTTAAAATTCTACTCTCAAAGACTAATTTTCACAATTTTTTCTGGGACTCGAACACTGCTATATCTTTTAAGACATATCACTGACAGAAATCGCGATTTTCTTCAAAAAAATTCGCTCTCGATACTTTGATACGATTGAATTACGCTCAATGTCTAATACGATTTATCCCATTTATAATGTTTTTTTATGATTTGCTTCCTGTACCATTTTATATTAAGAATAAAGGTTGGGCTTCTAGGTGAAACTTTGTTTCGCATTTTTTTCAAAAGTAGATTTTTCTACTTTTTCCTGTTCTTATGTGAAAGATTTTTCGGCCGTTTTATATGCTACAATGCTTGGGATGGTTTTTAATTGAAGTGAATATTGTGCTCCACAAGTTAACAGAATCAAAATTTTTATTTTTATTAGATTTGAAGAATAAATCTTTGTTACGCGGACACCTACTTTTTAGCCCTTGACGTTATGTTAGATTACTTTTTTTTTTTGGAGTAAAAATAATTTTCTGACAAGAGAATGAGCCTGAACCACATAAAAATCAACCAGTAAATATAGTTATTTCAAATTAGAAGAAGTTTTACTAGAGAACAATAAGAGTAGAATTTCTCGTTAAGAATTATTACCGTTTGTTTACTAAGTAAAACAATAGCATCTCGATTCATTCGATATTTTTCTTGAACAACTTTATCTGCATTAATTGCATTTTGTATAAGATCCATATATTTTTTAGCTTCTTCACGTAATGGAGCTGTTAGTTTTGATGATACAGTACGAGTCCAACGTTCTTTAAATTGACTACGTAATTCTGTATCACCTCGTTCTTCATCATCTAACATACGAATTGTCTAATAAAAATGAAAAAAAAAAAATCAAATTTTTCTATGAAAATAACTAAACATTACTTCATCCAGAATTTCTTTATTGCGTTGTAATGATTCCGGTAGATCACTAATCATTTGATCTAATGTACTAATACCGCCTTGTCGTTTAATTTCATTGGATTTTTCACTAACTGATGGTGGAACTTGACGACCACCACTATCTTCAATGGCAGCTGGTAAATTCATTGAAGCCAAAAAACTAAAAACAAAACAATGACAACTAAGAATTATTAATATAAAATTCTATTTGAAATAAACATACGCATTGAGAACATTAGTTGCTTCTCGAAGACGATTAACTTCTATATTCATGATTTCTGCTCGTTTTGCACTAAATGCTGCGAATGCATTATTTAATGCTATTGGAACCAGTGAAGCAAATAGATCTAAAGAAATAATTCATAAAAAAAAAAAAGACTATAATTAAAATATTTAAATTACCTTTGAAATCAGGCATTATTGGAAATGTAACTGGTAATGGTTTAGCTATTGGTTGAGCCAAAATAGTTTCAAGTGTTTTCGGATCTGGTAATCGTTCATGATAAACAAAATCATTATCTTTACGTGCAGCTGCGGCTGCTTTAGCTATTTCATCTTGATTAGCACGAAGTGTTGGTGTAAAAGCAGCTATCGTACATTTACTAACTGCTTGATCAGCAAAATCTTTTCCACGCTAATTTAAGAAAAATATTTAATTAATTATTTATGAGGACAAAATTATCGAAAATAAAACATGATCATTTTTGATTTAACTTTGATTCTTTACAAGGATTACTTTTTCGAACAAGTTCTTTTTCTCTGAACATACAGTAAACACGTTACAAATAAACTATAGCTTTGGTGTTTAAATGACTATTTTGATTCTTTCTTTTGCTTACGCTAGCGAAAAAAAAATTGAAAATAAACATCTGTAAACAATTCTGGTGTCCACTGTATGCAAAAATATTGGCACTTTTAGCTCGTACCTAATTAAGCTTAATTAGCTAATTCATTAAAAATTAATTATAAAAATAACTGTCTAATTTTACAACGGATAGGTTTAAGAATTTTAGAATAGGTTCAACGCCATAAACTATACATATAATAAAATTTTCAAGGTGAACGAACTTCGAAAAATTGCCTTCATAAAAACTTTTTTTTTTTCGAGATCAGCTCATGTCGCAAAGCGAAATTTTTTCTTATACTATCATCTCGAGACTTGTNGATAGGAACACTAGAAAGATCTGAAACGTTCACAAAAAGTTGTTCTCCTTGGGGCGTCTTTCTATGTAAAGTTTCAAGTCGAAATTCGAAAATCAATTTTTTTAATGTTCCTGAGGAGGACCCTAGGCACTTAATAAAATCCATACCTTACAAATGGACTATTTTGGTAACAATAAGTTATCCGCCCAAAATATTTCCAGCGTATTCATATCTCTTTGAGAACTACATAACGCAAATGGTTTCAACGCAAAAGCGATTGAACAGTTGGTGGCCTTCCCTCATTAGTGTATTCTTGAACAACTAGCGTTCTCGTCGAATTTTAACACAATTTAGAAAAGTCAAATTTGATTTGAAAGAATCATAGGAAAATGAACGATCTGAAATTGACTTGCACATAATTCTACGAATAAGACTTACAACTATTTTAGGTCATAACCAGTATAGAATAATCTTTCTTGAAACGATCATATAAATACTTAGGAATTCTGTTAATCAACACCATTTCTGTTAAGGATACCCCCATCACTGTTTTTAAACCATTTCTAGTTCTAGAAGAGAGAATACAACAAAGCTCGAATGAAATTTAACTCACAAAGAGAGCACCAAAACCAGAGTTTGCCAGAAAACAAAAATGCGAAAATCTTGTTTAAAATTTTTACTCCTCGAACACGTGTCTCCTAATCTTATATACTCTATCTGTGATAAAAATTACATGTAGATTAATTGTATCTTCTTTAAAAAGCAGAAATAATCAAAACGAAAAATTTCAAATAATTATTTCAAAAGAAAAATTCTCTGAAGAAAATCAAATCGAATTTACCAACCTCTGGAATTATTTTTTTTGCACTTTCAGTTTTAGCTGACGTATATGCTTCCTTGTAACAATCAGCAGCATGTGCCGCAACTTTAGCTGCAACTTCATCTAAATGAATAAAATTATTATTTATTTCAAAGAATTTTTCTTCTTTTCATCGTTTACCTTTAAAACTAGCTGATTTCATATAAATAAGTTCTGCTGCTTGAGCTAACATTAACCATGAAATACTTGCTAATACAGCTGGTTCAAAATCAACCGATAAATCTGATAATGAATTAGCATTAACATAATCTTTTAAAAATGAAAAAACACCCGATGATAATTGAAAATATCTTAATGCTATTTTCATTTGTTCATCTATAGATAAATTTTGTGCTAATGCTAATTCACTATATGCATGTCCAATATTAAAAAGAACACATGCTTTTTCATATGATAATTTCCATGAACCATTTGTTTTTTGTTTACTACCAAATAAACTTCCACCACTAACAAATGCATCTTGCCATTTAAAATATATACGTATTTGATTTTCTGTTATTGGCAATTTATGTTCAATTGCATTTAATTGATCATAATATCTAAATAAATAGATAATTTTGTTTTTACTATATAAATAAATAAGAAGTTTTCTGCGAACCTAAGTAATTTTGAACAATCATCTTTATAATTACTGCGTAGTAATGCTTCAGCACGAAGCGAATTAAAACCATCAACTGATGCTGAATAATCTTCTTTATCACCAAATGTTGCTTTAATAAAATTTTTTATTGGTATTGAAAGATTAACATCAAAAGATTTTTTAGCTGGTATTGCTAAAAGATTATTTGTATTTGAAATCATATTAAAGTTTTATTTTCTAAATAGAACAAATAAAAAATTTATACGATGTTTTCTATTGATTTTCTTCAATAGAAATAAAAAAATCCTGAAGAAAAACAGAAAAAAGACAGACGCCTGAAGTCTGACATAGAAATATAATAATAGTTGTTCGTCACTTTCTTCAAACAATCAACAATGAGTCATAAAAATTTTTAACCAATAAAAACTTTGAAATATATAGATGGCTTAATGCCAGGAATATCAATAAAGAAAATATATTAATAGAAATATAAAATAAAGAAATAATTATAAATTCAAAATAAGTCAAAGTGATTAGTCATATTTCATTTGATGACTCATTAAGTGTTTGTCAAATACGCACAGTTTAGTTATTTTGCCAGCAGTCATGGCTGGTTCACAATTAGCTTTAGTGAAAAATTTGTGTCTTTGCTACTGTGATAATAAACCTGGTATGATGAAAACTTTAAAAATAACTTTTAATTAATTGAATTTATTTTTAATTCTATAGAAATTTTGGATAAAACTATTAATACAGTTGCGCATTTACTTCATTCGTATGTTCAAAAACTTGTAGAATGTTTTTTTTTTCTTTTGTACTTTTGAATAATTTGTAGTGAACATGGGAATATTTATCAAGATGATATACGATTACTTGATAAAATTTGGAAACATTGTATGATATAGTTTAAGAAAGATTCTTTTTTTTTTATTTTATTTATTTATTGGAAATCTTTTTAGTTCAAAAATATGGAAGAAATCAAGAAATGCTTCGTTTTGGTCAAATTTATGCTCGGCTTAATAAACTTGTAAGTTCTTTACATAGATTTTTATTCGAATGATATAAGCAATTCTTTTTAAATTATTATAATATCTGTTGCAGAGTCTAAAAATGTTCTTCGCGCAGATACGAACTCGAAACCTATTTTTGGTTTCGTACCAAATCAAAAAACAGTTCCGAGTTTTTATCCATGCGAAAAATGTTTTTAGGTTCTATAACAGAATTTTTGTTTTGAGTGTAGTTCGAATAATATTAGGATTGAACTAAGAAGTACATGGATCAAATTGAAGACAGTTAGAGTTTAAACATAAAAAGACTTTTTTCTATTTTATAAATTATTGTTTATCTCAAATATTTGTATAAATTAATTTTTGAATGTGGTAAATTAGAAAACACATTTGCTGTTAAACATGAGTTAATTTATTATTCATCTTTACAGAAAAATTAAGACAAGTTGTCATAGATAATTTAAGAGATATTATAATTATTGAAATGTCTAAACACCATGTTCGTGGATCGACGGGTGAATATATATAAGCAATAGTGAAATAAAATGTGCCACAAAACAATGTGAATGTAAAAAACAAACATGGGTCAATAGGTTAAAATAATATGAACTATGACTTGAGTGATATAAAAGATAGTTTACAGAATGAAAAAACTCTTTATTTATTTATGCTTTAGCTTTCTTCAATTGCATCGACTTCTAGTTTAATTCTAATTTCATTCGGACAAAACTGAAATTCTAGTTTTGACTGTGACATTTATATTCACAATAAAATTTAAAAAAAACTTATGATTATTATTATTTTAACGGTGCATAGGATTCATCTTTAAGTCGCTTATCTAAAGTAATGTCCTCAAGAGAAACTACATTATCAAGAGATTCACGCATATATTAACTAAAAAGAAGTAACATTTCGAGATTCCTCCTCCAAATCATTTGACATTTATTAGATAGAAGATAACAATGAAAGATACCTTTTTGCTATTAATCAAGTCTAGGCTTTGTAGATGCATTTTATTAAAACAAAAAAAAAAGAATGTTTTACTATGATTCTTTAAAAAAGATTAACAAGTTAATATGATCATGTGTTTCGTAGACTTATGACAGTTTGTGATTGAGAAACAGAACTGGCATCAATTATCCAATTTTTTTTGAAAAGAATCGAACTATTCAAACAGATGTGTTACTCTTCTTACTTCTATGAACATGTTCTGTTTTGAGAACTGCATAAAACAATCAATTCTCCTTTTGATAAGTGAAGGAATTAATGAATAGAATCACTACATTACTATTATCAATAGCCATAGTTCATATGAAAGAAACTAACTGGTCACTTGACACAGTTCCAGAAAAAGATCATTACATAAACCTAAACTTTAGCCACTGAACGATCTATATATTATCGAGAAAAAGTTTATTTTAAATACTGTTTAACCTGCTAAAAAATTTTTCAATTAAATGAATTTTGTTTAGAAAGTTCTCAAAGCACGCCTTGAAACACTTCAATTTCTTTATGCACTGGCTGATACAGCATCAACTGAACATCATCATGATTCAATAAATCGTCCACTACCAACATCATCAGCTAGTAGCTTTGACATTCCATCATTTTCTCTTTTATCTATTCAAAAAGAATCTTCTAATACAAAAGAAAATGGTTTTTCACATAATTCATCTCATATAAAGTCGTCAACATCATTACAAAAACTTCTTCATTATACAAATGATGATGAAAATTCATTATCATCAAAAACTCATCTTCATTCAACAACAAATAATAATAATGAAATAGAAAATATTTCATCTTTAAAACGAGATAATGATGAATCACGTTTATTACGTGAACTTTTATTTGGTATGCAAGGTATTGAAACACCACGTTTATCTGCAACTGATACCAATATTGATCGTTGCACACGAATATTAATAAGTCGTTTTCTTGAATGTGGATGGTTATATGAAAAAATTCGAAAAATAATTAATACACCAACAACAAGTCTTGTTGCTCAAGCATTTATTGCTAATTTATCAAGTGAATTACGTGAATATCATCGACTCATATCTGTTATTGAACAACAAGTAAAATAGAAGTTTCTTATTACATTAACTAACAGATAATGCAAAATTTCTGCATTAATTTTGTTTTTATTATAGCATGACAACAATTCGTTTTAGCGACATGATAGTTTTCTTGTTAGAAGGAGCAAAATCTTGACTACAAAGTTTCATTCAAAATAGTTACAAAAAAAACAAAAAAAGTTGCTTTCCATGTCTTCTGAAATTTAGAAGAAAGCCTCGATCTACTAAGAAAGTTCTGCTTATTTTCTATCTTTTATCTGGTTTTGTAGCGCTACGATAGGGCATTGTAAATAAGTAAAAACTAAAATTTTCAAACTATCAGTTGAGCTCGAAATCAACATTTTTCTAATGGTCTTTGCTAGATCAATAAATAATTTCGAAAAATCGGATTCTTTTCCATCAACAGAAATTAGTGAAATCTTATATTTTATCTTCAATTAGAGTTTAGTGAACCTTCTACAAATGTATATTATTTAAAACAGAATAAATCCCTCTCCGCAATCGAAGACCGTCATAGAAAATTTTTACACTTAAATATAATAGAAAGTCCCACATCTTCTATTGATGGATGAGGTTTACAATTTTTTCTATTAGACATCATCAGAAAAGCTTCAATGAGTATTTTCGAGGAAAAGTCGAAAATTTTTTATAAAATTGTTTTCTATGAAATTTGTGGTTTTTGTAACTTGACTATTTTGATACCACTCAAGAGCCTGTATTGTGTTTATTAAACTCACAAATAACGTGCTTAAAAATTTCGAAAACTGAGTACAAGATAAATCGATCAAATGCACTTCTCTCATCACTGATTTTGTGTGAAGTTACAAAGCATCTTTCAGTCTTCAGTTAGTATTTAAAACGAAATTTTGCTCTTTCTAACAAGAAAACTATCAAAACTCTACCTTGAGTTATTATCATGCTATATTACTGAAAATAAAACTAATGTAAAACTTTTGGATTATCGATTATTTGAACTTTTTCTTTTCTTCAATATCAGGAAAATATACCTGGAATGGTTTCATTAAAAAAACTTCATGTTTGGATGTGTACACCAATGCAACGCTTAAAATGTCTTGCAGCTATTGCTGATTCATGTCAAGGTTTGTTTCCGAAAAAAGAAAGAAAAAATTATTATCATTATTATTAATAAAATTTTATATTCAAATTTATTTAGGTAAAAAAGGTGGACAACTTTTATCAATACTTTATATGCATAGTCAACATGGTGATCCATTACAACAATCATTACTTTATCCATTACTTTATAATTGTACAATACCAATTCGTGATATGATTGTTGAATGGATATGTAATGGTATAATTAATGATCCATATCAAGAATATTTTGTTTCAACTGATAAAATGGTGACTGAAGAAAAATTATGGTATGATAAATATACATTACGTGTACCAATGGTTCCATCATTTATATCAATGGAACAAGCAAAAAAAATTTGGATTACAGGAAAATCAATTAATTTTTTACGTGTAGTTTGTAAAGATCGAACTATGTTACAAATTAATAAAACACCAGCTTCATGTAAGTATAAGTTATTGTTTCATTTTTGGTAAAACACAATAGGATGAAATCTTGTAGAAGAAGAAAATAAATTTTACCTATGAGAAATAGAAATATTGATCATTGAGAAAATAATTATTAGGATTCATTTTTCTTGATTAAGAGAAGCTACAAGTTTCGTTCGATATGTTATATTTAGGATAAATCTCAAATACATTTTCAACCAAAGTAGCAAAGTTTACATAGTTTCTGTTTATTTTTTCCCATCACCGTTTCGAAAAAGGTAGACAATAATAAAAGAAAAGAATTAGAAACAGGGATGAATAATCTGTCCCTGGGTTGAAGCGACACTCTCAGGTAAGATTAAAGTATTGGAAAATATCAATGAACGTTTCAGCTAGAAAATTTGCCTGTCTTTAAGTTTTAGTATAGTGTCAATAAACAAGTAATGATTCATATCATACTTTTCTGTTTGCTTCGAGGAAGATCTGGTGGATTCTGCTTCTCTATACAGGAGTTTCTTGTTTTTCTTAGTAATAATTAAGATTACAGACTGCACAGTCTGTTAATCATAATCTGATTGCGTTGAATTAGAAAAAATGCTGAATTTTCACTTTATCTAGTTATTTATGTTTAAAACATTCAAATAAAGGAAAAAATCAAAAATTTAAATATAATCTACGATGCGAAAGTTTTAAAAAAAAATATTCACTCATTCTTCGGTCACTTAATAACAACTGGTTAGAGCAAAAAACAGTTAGATTCACATTTTTTCCAAATATGTGTTCATAATTTCTTTCTGGGATAAGATCTAACAACTATCATCAGATTGTTTCAAAAGATTCAAAATAGTGGTTGTAGAGAATATTACATATGTGATTAAAACCTATTGAATTCGTGAAATCTTTTTTTGAACGACTCAGTTTTGTAGAGCAAATTTTGTTCTACGAAATAATCCATTAACTTTTACATAATAAATTTTTAAAACGTTTGTATTTTTAAAAAAAAGCAGCTTTTGACACAGCAGACTTTTTTTTTTTTACCAATGTCAATTTTCATAGAAGCTAACTTTTTAATGGAGATGCTTAGATGCGATTTTGCTTATTGTAATATCTCATTTTGTAGAGAATTCAGTGTTCGACAATAATGTTAGATTAAAGCTGTTCAAAGACACAAAGTAAAGACTGTATCACAACAGTTATTTTGCTTTGTATAAACAAAGTCTTGAATGTTTCTTACAAAATTTACTGATAGTTGTTCAATCTTACCTCAGAAGAAAAATCTAGCATATATTCTGAAATAGTGAAAATTTCTTTTTTTGGCTCTAATCACTTGCGTTTTAGACTTTGAAAAATGAGTGTATATTTTGTGACGAGACTCTTGATGTATAGATTACATTAGAGAAATATAAAAACTGACTTTGATAAATATTTCTTTTAGCTGAAAGTTTATTTCAACAACAACGTTCAACTGAATTTCAAGATATGATTATATCGATTTATAATGAAACAACACGTTATCTTCGTTCAATTCTTGATGATAAATATCAAATGATGGATCATTTTAAAGCTATAAAACGTTATTTATTATTAGGTCAAGGTGATTTTATAAAATATTTAATGGATTTAATGGAAAATGAATTAAATAAACCAGCAAATCAAGTATTTTATCATAATTTACAATCATTAATGGATGCAGCTATACGTGTAACAAATGCTCAATATGAAAGTGAAGATATTATAAAACGTCTTGATTTACGTTTAATGTATGTATCACCATCTGAACTTGGTTGGGATGTTTGTTGTTTAGATTATAAATTTGATGGTCCGTTACGTACAATATTTACAGAAGAAAATTCTTTAAGATATATGAGAATATTTAATCATTTATGGCGTGTTAAACGTATGGAATATACAACCTGTGGTGTATGGAAACAATTAATGAAATCATCAAGACAATTTGCTTCGATTCCAGGTAAAAGAGAAATTAAATCTTCAAATAAGAACAAGAAAAAAAAATTTCATGTCTTTTAGAAATTTCCGATATGACACATGTATGTTTTATAATGTCAAATGAAATGACAAAATTTGTTCAAAGTGTTAATTATTATATTATGTTTGAAGTACTTGAATGTTCATGGAGTGATTTATTAAATAAATTAATGGAAGCTAAAGATTTAGAACAAATTCTTGAAGCACATGATGATTCATTATTAAAAATTTTAACACGTCTTCATCTTGATGGTCATGAAACAAGTCAAGAATTAGCTAAACAATTACGTTGTATATTTGATTTAATATTAAATTTTGGTTCAATTATTCAACGTTTAATACAATGTGTTGAAAGTGAATTACTAGCAAGAAAACCATATCAAAAACAACAATATTACGGAACTTATACAAAAAATGTTGAACCTGTAAGAAGATAATTCTCTTTATTATGGAATTTCATTTCGTAGAATTCATATTATATGTTCTGAAGATAAATATAGTTAGTGTAAGTTTTAAGTGAAATTTTTCCGACTTCCTCTCTCATAGCATTAGAGTGTGAGGAAGAAGTAGAGACTAATAGTTACTTGATGTATTTTCAAAGTAATCAAGGACAACAGTAGGGAACTGCGAGTTCTTACAGATCTGGCCTGGAATCCTGGTTTGGTCCGAAAAAATGTGAACCTGTAGCTTCCTTTATAGATAAGTGTCGGTCAGCATTAAAATTTTTTTTGTACAAGATTTTAAAAACCAATATCATTAATTGTTTTAAATGGTCGACAGTCAAAGTGTTATAAATTCAACGGATGCAACTTTAATCTCCTGTTTAACTCAATCTGGAATAGCTGATTCATTTTTTGAAGATACATAAAACTAATTGATACTTGTTTGAGCATTCGAAAATATCGTTTTTCTTATAATGACAATCATAAATACGCTTAGATAGTCAATTGGTACCAGAATCGGGTGTGAACGAAGGTGGTGATCTCTATTCTACTCGCAGCCCACACCCATATCCACACCCTTTCCAGTTTTCATGCAGATAGAATATTATATTATTAATGTCAAGAATGATGAGCGGTGATACATTGATTTGCTACAGTCATCATATAATCAATATAAAAAGCAAGAAATGACTAAGTTATAACTTTGCAAAGTACTTAATGTCAGTGTTTCTGAGCTTATCGAGATAAATAAGAGTGTGTTAAGACATGACGTAGATGTAATAGATATGTGCAATCTTTTGGCAGCTAAATGTCAAAAGTCTAAGTCCTCTTAAGTCACAGATTCTACCCTCACTCTCACTATTGTGATGTAAGCATGCGCCTGCTGTATTACATTCTATTGATCATAACTTAGACAAGGTGTTTAATCAAGGATTTATAATTATTGACATTTAGCAACTTTACCTTTACAACAGTTAAATTAAAGCAAACAAATAATAGAGCAGCAGTAAAAAAACAGAAAAAAATTCTGTTCAAAATGTAGAAATAAAGAAGACTGATCATTTCATTGGTGATCAATTATTCTTAACAAACAACTATAGTCTACTTGGAATTTTTCACTTTGTGGATTTTGTATCAATATAATGCGATTAAAAAATACATGTGAATCTAACATTTTAGGTCCAAATGAGCAGCACTGACAAACTTTTTTAATGATGACTTTTTTTTTGTAATTCTTTTAGGATGCAGAAATTCGACGATTTCATACGGTTTTTAAACCACAGTTGAAGACGATTAAAAGTGATTTACATATCGTTAAAAAAGCATTTCGAGTACGAAGAGAAAAAAAAAATTATCAAAAAAAAACATAAACATTCAAATTTTTTTTTAAGGATGCTGTACTCAAATTTCTTCAACAACTTAAATCTCATCCAGACATAACATTACGTTCTTTGAGCTTTCGATTAAACTTCAATGAATTCTACAAAGTGTCTTATGCGTCAAAATCAACTGCATAAAACTTTCCTTCTATATATATATATCTTTTTTGATAATCTCACAATGTTTTTTCTTTTTTTTTATATACATACATTTGTGCTAACTTGTAGACAAAAACGATTTCTTATTTTGTTCGGGATTATGTTATTAAAATAGATCTTTTCTTTCCAGAAAAAAAGAAAAAAAAAAGGTCACATTATATGTCTAAATCTATTGATCCATCAATTATGTTCGATTGGCCAATGTTTCTTTCCATTGGTTTTCTACTTGTTGGTGTAATTTTTATTATGCTTAAATTAACTGTTGGATCCTGTTATAAATCACCATCGTTATGTGATCGATATCAAGATAAAAAAGTCTCGTGATTATAAAATACAATTTTTCTATAACAATGGCATAATTGTATCCATGAAATCAAGGCCTTTTTACAACGTTTTCTTTTTGTGTTGTGAGTGTTTCTTTTTTCATTTTGTTTCATAAGATGCATACGTAAAAATTCACGTATAAAATAACTTTTATAACTAGAGAATAAAAAATAATTAAAAAAAAACCGAAAAAAAAAAAAAGAACCTGGAAAGTAAATGTATATATAAGCGAAGACAACGAAAACAATAAAAAAATAATAATGAACAATTTAAAAACAAATTAACACTAAAGAATAATATCTGGCTGATAACTTAATGAACTAGTTGTAATCGTTGTCCATTCACTTGAACCACTAGTACTTGAATTTGCTGTTGTTTCTAATAAATGATTTCTTGCTGAATCTGATGATGATTGAGTTGATGATTTACTTTTCGATTCACTTCTACGTTTTCGATCGTCTATAAGAGGTTGTATTCGTTCAGGTATAGATATTTTTGTTGAAGATGAAGTTACATTCATTGTTGATATTTGTCTTTTTAATTTTGGTCGATTTTTATTCCAAATAATATAATAAATCATAAATGATAAACCACCAAGAAGTAAACCAACAAAAATACCAAGTAGAAGCATCCAAATACTATTTAAACTTGTTTGTTGGAATTCATGAGATTGAATCGTAGTTCCATCATCAATTCGATATTGATAAGTAGTTGTTGTATTTTGAGTTCGAAGAGATAAAGGTGATGAATGAGTATCTGATTGATTTATATGTAATTCAATTTCATCTTCATCATCAAATATAGGTGGACGTAAATTTCGTACGTTAACAATACTTAAACGAAGTGGTAATATTGTTCGTTGTGGTGATGGAAATACAAGTGATAAATTTATACATGGATTTGAAGTTGTTGATGGACATATATGTAAAATAGGTCGAAGAACATCCGTATATAAAATCGTATTATTATGTGTGATAATATCATCATAGCCTAATGTTGAACGTGGTCCACTTTTTTCAGTTAAAACAAAACGTCGATCAAAATTTGTTTGTTCATTAAGATGAACAGCGAGTATTTTTTCTTCTAAACTTAAATACATCATTTTATTTGAAAAATCAATTGTTGCTGTACATGGATATGGACGATTATCATATGATGATGGAATTTTAAATAAAAATATACATTCATTAACACTTAATGAACAACGTATAACTATACACCAACCATACGAATCACCTATAATATAACCATCGGATGTTAATTGATCAATAATTAAATCACTTATACGTAAATTTGGACTTAATTCACGTAAACGTTTCATAAATGGTGCTGAACCACGTGTACGTGGTCGTTCAAGTAAATCAATAACTTGTATATCTGAATGACCATAAACATAAAGTATTGATGATACACGATGAATGTTAAGAAATAATGGCATTTCACTACGAATTGAATTCATTAAAGAATGATTGGAAAAATTTGAGATCCACCAACCATCAGAATATTGTAATCGATATACAGTACGTTCATGTGGTGCTGTTAAATAGATATGACCATCTTCATCACCAGTTACATCATGAAAACGTGGTACATCTTCTTGAGAAAGTAGAAGATGAAATGAATCATCACCACCAAATAGAGTTGGCCACCAAACATAAATACCTGAGAGAGATGTTAATACAACAACATTTGCTATTTGTTCTTTTGTCGAAGAATGTTCATCATCATATTGTTCTGTCTTGTCATTAACATTATCCTCATCCCATTCATGTGAAGGCTTAATATGATCGTGAATTGATGTTGAAAAATTTCGTAATTTATCACCTTTTGATGGTACTCGATTAAAAATATTCAATGAAGTACCATTCGTTTTCGATACAATTTTATATTTTATTGATGAGGATGATGATGATGGTGACCATGCAAATGTCAAACTAATGACAAGAACAATAATGATACTAATAATGGTTGAAAAATGATAATGGCTCATCGAAAAGATGAACTATATCAACCAAATGAATGTTAATCATCGACTATAAATAAAAAGAAGTGAAAGAGAGAGAAGATTAGAAGAGAAATAGGATAAAAAGTGTTCTTAAAAAAATTTGTTTTAGTGTCTACTAAAGAAAGATCATTTTCTCATTTCACTTCGAGACACACTAAGCCGAAAAGCATAACATGATCTGATCCTATTTATACCAATTGAGCTGATGTAAGTAATATACATCTATCATCGCGCTTATATTTAGTACAACATATCTACTTGTATTAAGACTACGTAGTTGTCTCCTTTTTCCTTATTAAAACTAATACTTAAAATAATTTTTTGAAACAATCCGCAGACACTTATAAATTCTAATTAACATTACAAAGACAATGATGTTAAATAACAATGCTAGCGGTCTTGATCAAGTGTAGAAATAATTAATGAATATATTTTATACAATTGCATGTAATATGTAAGAAGTAAGAGAAGAAGAAACCTTTCAAGAAGCAAGAATAAACCTAAGAGATACCTTATTATAGCATATCATAAGACTATAACTACTTCTACTATTATTCAAAAGATCATAAGACGCGTGTACATCTTTTTCTGGATTGATTTGTCTGAAAGAAGAATGCATCACTAATTTACTGCAGGAAAGAACACATAATATTAGTCTTCTTTCATACAAATGCCAATCTATTAGTGTTTTTTTTTATCTACTACTAATAATAGTCACTAGACATCAAGTGATAACTGTCGTTTTTGTGTCCCTGTCATTCCTTATATTTCATCATATAGTTACACAACCGCAATGATAAAGCTTTCTTTTTAGACCTACTGTCAATGTCATATGTTACTAATATTTGTACAGAATTAAAAAAAAATACATACTTCTACTACTATGGAACTATACTGTGAATATAAATAATTACACGATACATGAATAGAAAATGATTATATGAAAAGAAACTGAAACGATTGAATCTAGACACATGATTTGCTAGAATATGAAAAATCAGCCTTGAAGTGCATACCTGTTTATATTTGTCATCAACCTTCCGTGACGAACAAATCGTGTGCAGAGATATGTTTTATTTGATTGCTATTTAGTAGATGGATTTAATTGTGTTCTGTGGTTTCTCTTGATGTATCAAAGATGGAAACATATACACGTGTGCTTTCAAACCAATTACTTCGTGATCGGTTGTCGAGAATTTTTCGTTTTTCTTTTTCACAGTCAGAGTATTCTCCCACAAGTGATTTGCTCTCTCTCCTCTGTCTCTCTCGTTCTCCTTTCTTCTCTTTCTTTTTTCGTTTTAACATTGATAGATGCCTGAAGAATATTACACATATATAACGAATGAAAAGAAAAAGAAGGACAATATTATGTGCATGTAGTGAAAAAAAAATAGTAGTGTTACTTATTCTCTTGTTTTCTTTTTTTTTTCCATACAATAAGACATTACTATCGTCGTCGCTATTGATATCTTATTAGTACTATAGAATTGATGTTTTTTGCTTGTTCTCTCTATTGTATTATCCTTGATAATTTCTTTCGTTCGTCGCTTACCATATCATACTACACAATCAACAGATATGATGACACTGACGTGACACACGATGAATCAATAAAAATGAGGGCTTCTTTCTTTTCACCTCATTAGTGTAAAGCATCGAGCAAAGAAATTCATATGCCTGCATGATGCATATTTCACATTTAATACTAAATCCAAACGTTTACATGAATAGCATCATATTTATATATTCGTATAATCAATGTCAAAAAACTCAAACTAGCCGATCTATAGACCGTATTGATGATAATCTTGCATGCGTGCTTACTTAACAGAAATAGATCATTTGCGTGTCTTCAGTGACGGTGTGTCTCTTAAGGGAACAAGAGAAAATAAGTAAAAATAGAATTTGAGTATATTCAATATGCATTGCTGATGACGGAGAAATAATACATCAATGTCTGCTAACTTCAAGTACACTTCTCTAATAAAATTTTATGCATATATAATCATTGTTACTAACAAATAACATCAAGGTCAAGAAAGTCAACAAACAAGGTGTATATAAAATTGTACGAAACTAAGACAGAATTCAAGTTTATTCATTTTTAAAAGCTTGAGTCAGACGGTGTTCCGCCTATGTCATTAATAATGGCAGTTAAATGCCTATTCATTGAAAAGAAATAAAAAAGTGTCACAGATGCTTTTCAACAATCATTAAAACGTCAGCTTTTGGCTCCGTTTGATTATATGTCTACGCTTTTCTTTCTAAAGATAATGAATTATCGAAAGAACAACAAAAAGAAAAGTCAACGCATATCTGCTTAATCAAAAATTATTTACATTATAATGAATAGTAAAACATTGAACATCAACGTGTCACAAGATGTATTTGATTTTAATAATTAACACATGTAAATGCAATATAAAGATTTCTGATTTATTGTATCATCATTTTTTATGTGGACAATACTGTATCAAATATTTGAAAACTAATCTACTTGTTGAGTGCACATTTCATAACTTTCTTTTTATTACATAATAATATCTTTCATTGGTTAACAATTAATTCGCTTGAATACATGATTCAAAATCCTCTATTCACCTTGATAACTGGTAATAGGGGGTTTGTATGAATAATAATTGCGCAATGGAACGTGAATAATCGATAGCGTCAAGATCAATGAATTAAAAACGAGATTCATATTGCCTTGATAGAATTCTAATGATATAGTTATTCTTGTGTTATATATAGTATAGTCAATCTCCTATATAATTCTACGAGAAATTATTTAACAAATATTGATCTTTAGGTCCTGATGTGTACAAGGATAAAAGACAATAATATAAAGCTGGGTAGAAAATCGAAAGATTTAATCCTTCAAAGTTTGTATGCGTAAAGGTATATTGAAATATACTTGAAAAGTAATCGATCAACAAATAAAAGTCGATGCGCTTTAAAAAGAAAGCATTCGACTTTTCTTTATATTGTCTTCTGTTGACAATTTCAATTCAATTTTTAATTATGAGATTGGAACTTATCACTTTAATATGATGCATAACTATAACTCTAGAATCAGGTCGAAATTACTTATATTATTTAATATTAACGAATGAAATTCTGGACTCAATACTATTCTGACGATTTGTGTATATATTCTAATCCTGCATATTTTTAATCATATCAGTTATTTGTTACATTGTCTTTTAAAACATATCTAGACAAACGAAAGCATTATTACATCCAGACATTACAAACGACGATAAACATTTATGGATCAATGACAGAATACTAAATGCGACATATCATTAGACAACATAATTCATATAAACTATCAACAATGTATGTGGAAAAAGAAAGTCTAAACTGTATAGAATGTCATTAACAAATAATATAATCAAATAACGTTTTTCAAAAATTCTAAATTTAATCTTAATTTATGCAGTTGTTTTTCTTTTCACTTTGTTTGTTTTTTTAAATGTATGTTTGAATAAACACAAAAGATGGATAGAAATTTCTAGAAGTATAGTATAGGTTTGAATTGATCTTTAATCATGATGATTATTTCGTAAAAAAATTTAATCTTTTTTAACCATCTTTCTCGATGAATAATATTCGCACAAGAGTGTGATTAGCGAAAGTCGAATCTGTCACTCACTCATATTTCGTAAGAAGCTTTTTTTTCTTTTTTCTTTGGATTTGTAAAACTAATTTTGGCATACGATATGTTGAGTAAGGGGGTAACTTATCAGGGAGAAGGGGGGCTTGATGCTCCTCCGCTGCTTCTGAAACTCATCCATACTCTGTCACTCTCTCCTTCTGCATCTTGAAAATTGTGCAGTCAGCATACCTCTGTCTGGAATTCAACTCCTGTGCGTCTTCGCCTGTCTTCGATACTGAGTTACACATCTGATGTTGAGCTAGATAATAACAAAACAAATATAAACACATTGTGAAAATTGTTGATTGAATTAATTACTTGTTTTTTTTATTCTTCTCGTAACCAATTCTGTTTATCAAAAAAATAATTAACTAGTTTTGGCCATGACATTGATAGATAGCAAGATATTAGACTCAATCTCGAAAAAAAACAGATCTCTTTCAATAGACATTCTTGCATTAATCACGTCAAGGCCATAGAGCTATGTAAGTGTTTATCAAGACTAAAAAGTTCTAAAATTACAATTGATAACGAATAATCTATATTTAGTTGCATTCATTTGATTGAATATCATTTGAACAATATTCTTAAGTATTTAGTAATATGACCATCAAGATATTTTAAAGTCTGTTTGTTTTTTAGAGAAAAAGAAACTATTTCTCTTCTTCATGATAGACAATATGATTTTTTAATGTTTTTCTTTTTCTATGATAACATTATTATTTTTATGTGCAAAATAAAAATACTTTCGAGCATCATATATAATCAGTTCTGATGACAACTAAATTTAGTAACATTGCACAACGATTAAGAAATATTATTAACTTGCTTGAGCAAGGACATTATGAAATGAAAATATTTATTTTAATTGTAACAATCATCAAAACGTCGTCATGGAAAATGATGACATATGTCAAAGATTTGTCTTTATGCTCACAGATTCGTCATATAGTTGAAAATATTCGTTTTAGATAGTCTTCATGTTTGTTAATGAATGTTAATAAGAATTACAAATATATGCATGCATAAAAATGCCTACTAATGAATTATAAAGTATATATCTCACAAAGACATTTATAAGTCTTCTTTGAAGAAGAAAAAGCAAATGAAAGTGAGCAAACTTCATTAGTAAAATCAAGGTTGATGAAAGGCTTATTTTTTTCATATTGCAACACCTTTACAACTAGCATTTTCGACAATTTTCGAGAAAGTGAAGTTTTTCTTTTTTTGTTATTTTAATATAACTTGTTCTCATTGATTCAATGACTGATGAATTTTTGTTTTATCTACAAATGTTTGTTCAGAAATCGATGTCAAACAAAAAAAGGAAAAAAAAGCTATAACAACCTAAATTTTATGAGAGAAAAAAAGCGATTTTATTGATACGAAAAATGCATATTAATAAAGATGAATTTCGAAGGATTGTCGAATCAGATTGCATTTTAATGTGTCATGAAAGACAACGTGAATCATTTTCTGGATATGTCATGAAGAAAGAGAAAGTGAAGCTTAGAAAATGTTGCTTATGTGCTATACTAACAGATGACATCATGATGAAAATGCTAGAGACAAAAGATGTGTGAATCAAACCTATGTTCTCATGATCAACATATGGAGCTGATGGTTATGGGTAGTTCTAGCACCCATCGATTATTAGACCATCTATTTATTTTTCGGGCAATAAAGTGAGAGAAAAGAAAAGAAAGAAATGTATATCACGAACAAATAGAATTTCTCAAAGGCTTCCACCCCCTACCATCGTATTCTTATGACGATTAAGATAAAGAACGAAAAAAAAAACAGAACAAAAAAAAAATACAGTCCTCCGTAGCTCTATAAATACTCCTTAAACAGACGACATATACACCATAACAAGATATTCTGACAATTCATTTTCTCAATAACATGAACTGTACGATTCGTGACCTGTGAAGGGGTTGTGTGTTATTGTTTTACTTCGAATAGTATCGACGAATTTTTCGTACACACATATACCTGATTACTTTTGATTCAATCAAATTAAACAGTAGGTTCTACCCTTTAATACAATTTGCTATCATACAATTCTATTTTTGTCATTCGTCTTGTAGTGCAGTGTATTTTCCCCCAGGGTCAAACAACGCCAGAGCGTATATTATCTAATCCATGGTATGACAAAGGTTTTTGTGAACCAAATCAATATAAAGCAGCTATTGATCGTTGTAAAGGTGGATATGAATCATGTGATTTATTCATTACTATTTTTTCTGAACGTGCTAAAATTGAACGAGATTATGTTTCTGATTTGGAAAAATGGTCAGCAACAAGTATAAAAGATATTAGTCAAACAAAAGAATTTGGTACAAATAAAAAAGCTTGGATTGATGTAATACGAGCATCAAAAGAAATAGCTAATACACATTCTGATATTGCTCAACGTCTTCAAGAAAATGTTATTGATAAAATGGCTAACTATAAAAAAGACAATTATGGCAAAACAATTTTACATGTCAAAAAAATTAAAGAATTCGAACGAGATTTTGAACAAGTACAAAAATCATGGATTAAGTTATTGGATAAAATTAATAAAGCTAAAAGAGAATATCAAGATGCTCATCGTCAATTTAAAAAAGCTGAAACAGCTGAAAAAATTATTGAATCTGATCGTGGCGCTGAAGAAGAACAAAAAACAAAAGTTAAGTTAAGTGTTAGTAGTTATAAAAAAGAAACTGACTCGCTTAAAAATAAATATCAACAATATATTGAAGAAATGAAAAATACAAGACCAAATTATGAAAATTCAATGAAAGAAGTACTTGATCGCACACATGCATTTGAACGAAAACGATTGGCACAATTTAAAATATTATTTACGGCTCTTCATCAATCTCTATTAATTGATAAAGATACTCATCTAAAGGATATGTCTGATGCATTCACAAAAGCTATTGAATCTCATGATAGCGAGAAAGATATTCAATGGTGGAATTCTCATTTTGGCAGTGATACAAATACAGCATGGCCATCATTTGAAGAATTAAAAGATTAATTAAAAAAATTCTATTTTTTTTTTGTAATGTCAAATAGATCTTATGGCAAGGCATTCTAAGAGGATAAATTTCAGGAATGTATTTTCATGCATATAGACATTTAGTTCATAGCCATTGGAATAAAACTGAAAAAATATGAGAAACGGATTAGAAAATTATTCTTGAGATTTCCTCGATATATGCTTGGCCTCGTTCTATATGATTCAATTCCTTGTTGTTGTTTTTTTTTGTATAAATTGAGTTTTTTTCGTAGTTCAATGTCTCTGTTTTTCGAAAAATTATCTATAAATATGTATTTTTTTTTTGTTACTCTATTTTCATTATTTCTAATGAATTTTAATCGAGAAAATATTTCAAAAAGAAAAACGAAAATTTTCTTTTTGGCAAATAAGAGCAACATTTAAAGCAATATGTGCTTCAATTTGATTTGGTGTTTATTATTTTTTATAAAAGTTCTTGTCTTTCTTGAAAATTGTTGTTAAATATATGGTATTCGTAAAAAAGACTATTACCTTGATTGCTTGTACTTGAGAAAAAGAAATTCAATTGATGATTCATTCAAAGTAATAAATTATTATTATCGTATAATTTTACTGATAAAACTGTATTATTCATTCATCTTACACGGACATGACAGACATTTACAACAACACAAAAAGCCAAAGGTTTTCATACATCACTAATAACATTTATGTCAAATTTTATAGATCAATTGAATGCTTTGATTATTTCTATTGATTTTAATTATTGAGATTAAAGTATTCTCTTTATATCTCATATATTAAATAAATATTTCTATGTTAAATCAAGTGATTATGGTACTTGATAATATATTTATACAAACTGCTTTCAAATAAAGATTATATTTCTAGTTAGTTTTCTATATAATTCTAAAAACGATGTAAGTTTTTTTTGCTGATTTCTTTTGTAATAAATATTTTCTTCAATATTTATTCGATCAATTCATATAAGGATAACCTTTTCTTATTGTGACAGATGTTTATATAAGTCAATATAAAGATTATACAATCTGTATCTTCGAGAAAATTCTTTGTACAACAAATATTGCCTACAATCAATTATACTATTACCGTTCAGGGAGTAATTGATTATTTGAGAGGAAAATAATAAAAAAAAAAGAATATATATATAATCTTTATTCGAACATATGTAAATATACTCTAATAGGGTTAATCTATATAGTCAAACAATTTTTCTTCATATGTGTAAACATGCTTGATAGACAAAAACGAACAGCTGCCACAACCAAAGAATTATCAACGAATATTTTACAAGACCATTTTTATGTTCTATCAAATTTTTACTAATCCTAAGCCTTTTCTATCTATAGAGAATATACAATGCGATGTCTATGTATATTCTGATAACATATCATCTTATTGTCATATTTCTGTAAAAATAAATTAGTGAAATTACCAAAGTTTTTTCTATTTGTTATTATCGATAATATTATTTGTACTCGAACTATTATGGATACAGAAAGTTCTCATGATGATTATGCTCATCATTTAGAAGGTCAAATTCTTGTTGAAATAGAATGATTAAGAGATAACAATCGATATACAATTATGTGCTTAGTTTTATTACTTAGCAATAAATGATAAGGCTATTTTCAGGTCGTAAAATAACTTATTGTCACTCTAATCATCTTAAAAAAAAAAAGATGGTAAACAAAATTTTAGATGATATGATAAACGACACAATCTTTTCCATAAATCATCAACTTTTATTATTTATCTTTTCAGATGCAAGCATCATATATCGATGACAACGTCATATAATCTTTCTCATTAACGTCGTCATCTAAATAGAGACAGCAGGAATTCTTTTGTCACCTCTATTACACTTTCTTTTCAAACATCATGCGTAAGATGAGAAATATAAGAAATAATGTCATTTCTTCTTTTACATATGAATAAAACAATAATTATTAATATAAATGTTTTTTACAACTCTTGTAATATACAAAAGAAAATTCTACGCATATATTACTTTGTTTTTTTCATCAATCAAACTAATGACGTTAAATAAATTATGGTTATATGTTGTGTTTATCTATATATTATGTTTTGTTTGAAGCAAAAAAAAAATGTGAAAAAAATGGCAAATAATTAATTAGGATAGGCACAAACACGCGCACGCATATATTGACAAAAATGATACTGTTCCTGACCAAAAATGAGAAAAATTGAATAAATGTGAGAATTAAAATTATTTGTATTGTATGTTCAAATAATAGAACGGATTAAATTTGATTTGAAGTTTTTTTTTTTTTGTATTATTGATTATCTAAATTGGATGTATATTCTAGAAATTGATGTTTTTTTGTACATCTATTCTTCATCTCCATGTGTTTCAGGTGCTGCTGCTGCTGCTTCGGCAGTAGTTGCCGCACTAGCACCACCACCAGGTTGTCTACTAAATTTGCCTTCTAATTGTTTACGATTACGTTCATGAGGATGAAGTTTATCCTGATAACAGCCTAACAAAAATGATAGAATAAATATCTAATGATTTTTTTATTATCTACACTTACTTTTGCAATAGACATCCTGAGAGAAATCTTTGTATGAAGCCAATGTTAACATTGTATTGCCTAAAATCGATAAGAAAAATCAAATAAATAATGAATAAACGTTATAATTAAAATTAAATCAAATAATCTTACATGTTTTACATTTGAAACAAGCTTTATGCCATGAAGCACTGCATGCAGCAAGTTTTTCTGCTGGATAGACAGTTTTTTGACAACGTGGACATTTATCACCACCGCCTCCATACTGTGGCATTGTTCAAATAATTAATAAATAGATGATAAATATAATCTAGAATAAAATTTATCCAATTGTTTTTATAATTATCGATAATTTCAGCTGAATAGTACATGAACTACGTGACTGTCGATTTTGCTAAATGTATGTCTACGATTAACAAGACATGTCTTTTCAAATGTTAATATCTTTGATAATAGTTAATCGAAATGATCAGAAACTTAGTTCGATTATTGACTTACGTTTGCAACTCCACTCTATCGTATAGTGTTCTTTTCCTAAGTATGAAGAAGTGCAATGAGGTTATCATCGATTGCTGTGGCTTATACATATACAACGATTCAGATCAGCAAGAGCGTAATAAAGAGATAGAGAAAAAAAAACGAGAAAATGGGTATGTCTTTTCTCATTCAACCTTGGTAGTATAGTTGTTATTCGTCGCTGTCTTTTTCTATACACATATATATATGTATGTATGTATGTATTTATATATATATATATATACAAAAAATCTTTTTTCTTTTCTTTTTCTTCTTCGTCTTCTGCTTTTTAGTTTGCAGTTCTTATTGCTCAGATAAGTAAGAACGCTGTTGTTACTGCTTTGTGTTAATGACAATCTATCTTTCTTGTTCTATATCTCATCAATCGGACAAAGAAGAGGTGGAGCAAGCAGCAACAGAAACAGCAGGCAAACGATTGCTGTCAATTTATTACGCTATTTCTATTTCTTTCTATATATTATTCATCTTATGTCAGTAGAATCAACAGTATTGGTATGCATCTATGTCAGTAACCTAATGAGTCGTTATAAGCGTTAACTAGATAGCTAGCTGTAAAGATGTGTTTGTTTTATAGTAGGGTGAAGATGATGGAAGAATAAAAGGAAGAAAAAAAAAAAGGGTCAAAGATCATTAATATTAGTTCTGCGATGGAAAGTAACAAGTCAACACTCGTTTCTTGTTGTCAAAAAGTACTGCTGTATAATAATTCCCTGATTAAAACAAGCAGAAGATCTAGTTTTTTTTCCGATTAATTCTCTGCATTGTTGTCAGTTGATCTAAAATCTTTACAACAGATATACTGGCTGTTACTCAATCTATTTCCAAAGTTTCAGTCACAAATGATGAGAAATGAATAAGAACATTGCAACTATATTTTATGTACTCGATTATCGTTGAAACAAAATTTCGTTGTTATACTAGTTCTAACGATAATTTTAAACACGATTTCTGTTCTGTGGTAATTTGTTATCACGTAATGAGCACGGTATTAAAATGATGAAAGAAATTCAAAATCGAACAAACGTCTTTCAGACATTGGAAAATAGACACAGACAGAGCAATTGGTTCCACTGAGTCTCATAGTAATGTCAAATTTTAGTTTTACACTAATTTGAGCTTAGAATAGTACACATCTCAAAATCTCGGTTCATAAAAAATTAGAATATGAACTTTGCCACTGGATGTTCTATACTCAGATTGGTGTAAAACTAAAATCTAACATTATGGTGAGACATTGTGCAGCTAATTCTCGTGTATGGATCTCTCTTTTTAATGCTTGAAAGTTATTCGACCTATTTTAAGTTTCTTAGGGCGATAAGGATATAACTTTCGAAGAATTTACACTAGAAACTAATCATTCAATATATGAACATTATCGATTTTCTCATCATTTTAATAGTGGGTTTATTACGTGATAGTTGATCACCAAAGAACAAAAATTGTGTCTAAAAATATCGTTAGATCTAGTATAACAACGAAATTTTGTTTCATTGAATAATACTCGAGTATATAAAATATAGTTACAATTTTCTCATCCATTGTCGAATGAAACTTTTGAAATAGATAGAGTTATAATAGCGATTATATCTGTAATATAAGTTATAGACAATTGACAACAATGCAGAGAATTAATCGAATAAAAATTAGATGATGCTCTGTTTATTTTGATCAAGGATATAGTTATTTACTTCTCTATGTTAATACTAGAAAACAACAAAAAATAGATAAGTTTGACTGACAAAAGATGCGTAAAAGAATCATCGAGAAATTTCTATTCAGGTCAAGTTGCTAATATCAATCATGAATATATAAGAAAAGACAAGAAGAAGAAAATAGAGAAACAGACAAGAATGCTTTCTACCAATATAACTAGCAGCATCAACAAGAACCAAAACATCCCATTGGCCTACATCTCAACATTTAGCATATTGACGAAGATTTCTTTCATCTTAATCCAATATATACGCATATATGTTATTCATATATTCATCTTAAATACTCTATAATCATTTTTTTTTCTTTCTTCACCATCAATCAAAAGAAAGAAACTTCTTCGTATAGATTGTGTATATTTAGAGAGAACTTGATGACTTAATGCGTATATGTGATAGATTCGTCAATAACAAAATATTATCTATATTATGGTCTATCGATATCTTCTGTCCATGGATATCGATGTCTATATACATAGTATGATCTGTTTTGTTTTTATTTTACTCCTAGGATTGAAGAAAATGACACTACGGTGATGAAATTAAATTCTACTTGATATTCTTATCATGTTTGTTTGTGTCATTTTCATTTGTCTCATGAAATTAATATCTTTATTTTTGTCTCGAAGGTTTTAGATAAAAGTCAAATTGTTATTTGTGAATGCTGATACTATGATTTGTATGCATGCTGTTCTAGATAATTCAATTACGTCGATCTTTGTTTTATATTGTATTATTATGAGAGCATTAATATGATGGAATTAAATGATAGTCTCATATGAAATGTGGAAAAATTTGTAAAAGTTAAACTTTTTGACAGCCTGAAATTCATACAGTGATTGTTTATTTATTATTGACTTGCAAAAATATTATATCAATAATGAGCCAATCGAATTTATATTAGCTATTTTTCAGAGACAAAGAGAATTTAGAACAAAATCAACATAAACTTCAGTTTTTGAACACTTCTTAGACGATGCTGACCATGAAGACATCATATTTGTTGAATATAAAGCTGTATAAAACATTCTATGTTATTCATTAGTGTGAGATGATTTATCTTGTGCAACACTATAAAAACTCGAAGAGTCATAGTGATTTTACAGGTATCACTTTATTCAAAGCGATTAGATAGTTGATTAATGCTTCTGTTTGTTACGACTGAACTCAAAGATTCCGAATTATAATTGATCGAAAAAAATTTAACTAAATAATCGCGATATGTAACAAAAATTTGTTCATTCAAATGTGTTAATTATTCATATATTTAATATACAGACCTGATATGAAATTGTCGATGCAAATGATCGACTTACACATTACAGAGAGTATCATAGACTTGTCGGTATACTATTAGACCCTAGAAGGTTTGCGCACCTAAGTCATGACCAGGTTCAGCAGTACGTCACTCAATTGTAGATAAATCTAGTAAAATAAAGACAAAAACTAAAAATTTCAGGTAAAAAAACCAATGAACCATTCTAAAACGTTACACGTTGTAAGTATAGATACTTACTTTTATTTTAAGAGACTTACACTACTATACCGGTGTGTTTTGATCGGTAGCATATACAATTAAACCAGCGTGAAGGACTAGCTTGAGAGTAGTCTAATTCGAAAGAGTATATCAGAGCGCATTGAATGTCACTTTGAAAAGATTACTATATTAAACTTTGGTACTCAAAATCCAAAGTTTCAAATCGAAATTCAAAATTCTATTATTTTGTTGTTCCTAAGAAAAGATCACGAAGATAGCCCAAAAGCGATTTGTAAAAAGTCAATATCTCCATAGAAGCAAATTAATAACTTGCACTCTTTTAATGGTTTTCACGATTCACTAGAGTATATTGAACGCTCATAGTTCTGAGTCAAAAGCGATTTTTTTGTCTGAAAATATTCTCTTGTAAAAAGTCTGAAATTAATAGGTGAACTAAATATTATCTAATAAAATTCAAACAACTACATATTTAGGCGTTTTTCACAGACATGTTTAAACAAGTTGAAACTTTTGATCTAGAAGTTTTGTGTCATGTGATTTCATCTGAATTACACAAATTGGAGATCTCACAACAAATCACTAATCTTCATAACAAGAATCGTATGACAAATTTGGTGTTTTTTGATCCTATTCGAAAGCTTTTGTTTATCAAAGTTCAATATAATAAATTTTTGAAAATGATACACAATGCAGTCTGATATGCTCTTTCAAATAGGAATGCTCTCTAGCTAGTTCATCAAGCTGATTCGATCAACTTGTCTTATCTAACTGAGCATATTTTCTGATAATGGCATATGCTATCGACTAAAAATCACTTGCCATAAAAGTACTGTCAATATCATGAAATGATAGTTCATGATTGAAAGTATCTCTATAATAACTCGTATTATTCTTTAAACAATGGCAATTCACTGAAAAGTATAGCTGTATAAAACTCTCATAATGTAGGTGAGTACCTATACTTGAAATGTCTATATCAATAGAATGACTTGCCCATATTAGTTGAAAATTTTAGTGTTTTCCTAATTTTAGTAAGTTCATATGCTGTGAAAACATCAGCCAAAACAGTGAGATCGATTGAACAATAGGTTGCAGAAATTGATCATGACTTAAATATAATGCCTCCTAGAAGACTTATAATGTGTTAGCAGATTCTGCTTCAGTGACGTGCTTTATTCATGATTTCGAAGCCATGTAACCTATGTAATAATCCAGGTTAGGAGAACACATTTACTATATTTTTTCTTTAGGTATAATAAAGTAAAATGAATGAAATATTTACTTAAATAAAAGTAAATATTATATAAATTTTCTTCAAGTTATCTAATGAATATTGAAATTAGTATAGCAACCATTATTATGAACTTAAAGTCATAATATAATCTATATTAGATACTTCATTTTATTAGAAGAATTCATAACAATAAGTAATATATTAGTTGTCAACTAAACATTTCATTTTCACTTGGTTGACAGATTTTTTTTTTCATACTTAGATAGAGATTTTGATTCAGTTCTATCTCATCAACTCCAAATCTATATTGAAGCTAACACTATGATTTCACCTCAATTAATTCTCTTTTAATTTTAATATACCTTTTAAATAAAATCTAGTCCATGATTTACTAATGACTTATACAATTGCTCAAATGTTTCAACCAGTCAATTCAATTTTGTATTGTATATTTTGTATAGTCCATTAGACTTCTAATAATTTTTTTTTGTAAGAAAAATGTTTCACAATTATTTTTATCTGATGCACATTTCGATACCAACCGAAAAAAGAGTAACAATGTACCGGCAATATTCAGCATCCAGAAATTTGAAATTCAACAGTAATCGAGATGGAAATTGAGGACTTCAAGAAATTCGATGTAATTCAAAGCATTTTTACAATGAGGTTGACTGAAAACAAAGTGACACGACTTTGATAAAGGCGTCACAAAGATTGACACATACAATCCAAATTCAGGACCTTCAAAACAATGAAATTTACTTGATTTTCTTGAATTCTTTGGATTTCGGAGCATTCAAGGAATTCAATGCATTTTATAATGAATTAGTTTAACACACTATCATACACAATCTCACTAGCGGAGTTACAAAGACTAGCACATACAATAACGATGTGAGTGCATCAAAAATCGAATTCAATTTGATGTCCTTAAATTTTCAGTGTCTGGACATCGGATATATTTCAGTATTTAATATAGACTTCATTATGAACTTAAGTTTAGATTAATGGTTGTTGCACTAACATCAATATGTATTAAAAATTTCGAACAGAATTTATATAATATTTACTTCTATTTAAGTAGATATATACTTACCTTTTACGAAGTAAATAAGTAAACATATATTTACCATTTACTAATTAATAAGTAAATATTTTATTTACTATTTACTGATAAAGTGCCACCTATAATTTAGGCGTCAAAAATTCTAAATTTTGTTTATAATCGAACGAGACACTTCCTGGAAGAGACAAGACTCTAAAAAAAATATCTGTCTTAGACTGAAGACTTTTTTGTTCATATTGTTTCCTTGAATTTTCACTAAAATGGTTCTTGGCAAAATCACAAGATTATATTGATGCTTCTAATAAGTATATGATAATTATGTTTCTTTTTTAGCTTTTCACTGTATGACGTAAAAATATTCTAAATTAATTCAATTCAATTCTTTAAGGTTTTATATAGATGTCGCTGACGAAAAGTGCGACGATTCATGATCGCAACAGTGACGCACTATTAAAATTCCCTCACAGTTAATCATAATTCGTATAAATGTGAAAGTACAGTCTTTCTTCTTCAATGACGTCGATCAATAATGTCCTTAACAAAACTTTCAGCTGCTTTCGATATAGACAAGTCAATCAATTTACAATTCCTCGTGTGAAGCCAACAATCCTAATGACGTATAAAAAAATTCTTCTATTACCAAATTTAACTTCTAAATTGAAAATCTATTATACGTAAGTTAAGCTTCAATATATAATGTATATCTATAATATTTCAAAATGAAATCAATCCATAGCATCAAACAATAGTATTCCTTTATCTTCGACCATTTTTTTTTCACGATAGATTTGGTCTTTTCTTTATCCGAAATTTTATTCGTTTTTTTCACATAAAGCTTGTTGAACAATAGTTGAATACAATATACATGCTTGTCAACAATGTATTTACAAGGTGAAAAGAGTAACACAAATGTGCGCAAGAGCAATGATTCTTTTTAGTTTCACTAAGCTAAAAAAAGTCTAACGAACACAAAAAATTAATGATATGTTATCAAACCTAAAATCAATGCTAATCAAATAAACGCAATATAAGAAAGTTGAATAATAATAATAATAGTAATAATAATAATAATCATAATAATAATAATTTCTCACAGCAAAAATACCACGTAGAAAGAAATTTATCACTCGGATTGATAGACAAAATACCCCACACAAAAAAGAGAAAAACGGTTTAATTGCCTTCACCTTCTTCATCATCCGGTTCTAATGCATAAGCTTCTTCAGCTGACATGTAATATTTATTAGCAAGACGCCCTTTCATTGCCGCAGTTGCCATTTCTGCTGCCTTATTAAATAAATCACCTATTAATGAAAAAAACAAAGCAGAGAACATTCAATTAATTCGAATTCGACTATTATAAAAAGAAAACAAAATTACCAGCTTTTTGATAATTGCATACTAAATTATGTCCACCTGTTTTATATAAAGTAGCTAAACGAGCAACAGTTTCATGATGATCATGAAATGGAATTCCATTATCAGTTGAATGAATTTGATCTGGTTCATTAGTCCCACTATCTTCATCTAAATTATTCGATTCATTTTCACGTATACGAATATAGTTTTCATAATATTCAGCTGCTTGTTTCCAATCTTTTTCTCTAAAATAAGAAGAAAAAAAACAAATAAAAACAAAATGATTAATAGAATTAAAAGATACAAACAATGATCCCTCAATACCATGATCAAAGAATTGTGCTATATAAAGATTTGCTTCTGTTTCATGTAGTTCACTAGCACGAATCATCAAATTTAAACCTTTAGTGACTCGATGAGCTTGATCCTATGAAAGAACAAAAGAATAATTTTCTATTTTAATTATTTGTTATATTAAAAGTCTACTGTTAAACGATAATGTGATAAAAGATCACGTGGTAAATCTAAATAAATTTTTGCTAATGTAAATATAGCTTCTTTAACACATAATTCAGCTGCTAGTTCTAAATGATATAATGCCGATTCTTCATCAAAGTCTTCGGAACCTAATTCACTAAATCGACCAACTTGATAATATTTACACATTTCCAGATGAATCTAAATTATAAACAAATTGACTAATTAGAAATTATTTTTAGAAAAAAAAAAAAAACAAGAAATTTTATTAATCACCATTAATAAGAGGGTAAATAAGTTAATTGAAAAATTATTTTGTTTACAGCAAAAAAACAATCTTATGACCTTGTAGAGGTCATCGCTAACTCGAATAAATAATAAGAAAGCTTCCGATGCACAATTCCTAAGGGATCTAATAATGGAGTTGTTTAAATGATCGATGAAAAATAAGATATGGTCCAGATGATTCCAATTCCGATGAATCATATTTTGCTTTTGACTGGTATCAGCACTAACACTTTCTCATTGGAAGCAATATATTTTATGATCGTGTAGAATTTGTGTTAAATGTAGAGATCATCGGCTCCAAGAATTTCTGAATCCGGATCCGATGGGCTCCAGTTGAATGTTATATTGTTACAACTCAAGTGTTGTAAATAGAAGTATATAGGCAAGATGGTTCCGCTCATGTCTGCTTCAAAACGGATAAGATCAGTACCAAAAAAAACTGTTATTGGATTTTTTTTTCGTTTAGTTATATAGTATATGAACCAAAACTCAGAAATAAATCGTTTTTTTTTATTTTGTATTACGAATTCATGATAATGTGTAAAACTTTATTGAATATCAATATAGAAAATTTTTTTAATGAGTATGGAATTAAATCTAACTAGATCATCTAGTTTCATCTAAATGCCAAGATTAGAAGGAGCAGAAATTTGTTTAGTTTCAAAATAACACTTCTAGATTTTCGTTTTCTCC
>CAJNSZ010000002.1:931812-1065145 GCA_905329745.1 Rotaria sp. Silwood2 | reverse complement strand
AGAAATTCCAAAAGACCTCTGTCGACTGCAAGTGGAAAACATTTTGTTTAAAAAATTTCGAATTCTTACATTTTTTCAAAATTATTGATTTTGTAAGTCATATATCTCGAAGGCAGAGCAATGAAGCAAAATATTTTTTTTACCAATCGATAGCTTGTGAAGTTCCCGACAAATAATGTCTTGGGAGTTTTTCAGTCTTATGCTTCCTTTATTTTCTGTGATCGTTCTACAAATGGGTCAGATATGACCCACTGGGGGGTAAAGGGTTAACATAAACATCGATATTCTCATTCGAAGATTTTCCACAGTAGACTAGAGTCTGTCGAGTCCAAAATTTTCAAACCCAGAACCAATCCAACGCGCTCTACAGCCACACTAGTATTAATCTTTGTGTTAAATCTTATAAATAATCATGAGTCACTAAATAAATATAAAATAAAACTGATAATACCTGTCCAAGAATACTTTCATATTTTTCATAGCAAGCAGATATTTCTTTGAATTTTTGTAGTTCAGCTTTTTCAAGCATAACCGATGAAGGACGATGATTATTTCCATAACTACTTGGGGTTTGAGCATTATAAATATCTTCGATGTTAAAGTTGAAATCCTTAGAAACAAAAAAAAAAAAAGGAATAAAACAAAACTTTTCTTCAACTCAGTTTAATCACTTACAGAACATGAACGTGAATAATTCTTTACACAGCAAACGTAATAAAAAGATGCAGTTCAAACAAAACAAGACTTTCATGCAACTAGAAAAATACTTACAGGTGATGGACTATTCAAACTAGCTGATGTTGATAATAATGGTAATCTGGTTTTTTTCATTGATGATGATAATGGCAAATTTTCATCACTATGTGTCGTCATAAATAATGCAGGTTGTGGTAATGATAAACTATGATCAAGTGTGTGAGCAGTAGCAGCTGTAATCGATGATGTTTCAGAAACATAACCGTCTGATTCATCTTCTGATATTGACGATTGTGAACGAAGTCGTCGAAATAATGAACCAAATTTTGAAAGACCATTTAATGGTTCTTCAGAACCACGACATGCTGTTTGAGCTGGAAGATTTGATGCATAGGATGGACTTGATGCATGTTGTTGTATATGACGATCACGTTCACCAGGTGATAAATCAAATGATGTTAAATTAAGACGTGCACATATTGGATTACATTCATGCGTAGAAAAAAATAATGCCATACCACGAATACCAAGATTACCTTCTATAAAAATTTATAAATAGATTAAATTCAAAAGAAAAACTAAAATTTCTAACCGCCATATTCAAAACCAAGACTTGTATGAATTTGTGGATCAGTATATAAATCACCAACACCTTGAATATCAACAACAATCTGTTCATGACAAGATGCTTCAAAAGTAAAATGACTAAATGCCTTTAAATTATCAGAAAAATAAATAAATAAATAAATAAATAAACAAAAATAAATCTTTAATATTTTTTATTGAAATAGAGAAAAAAAAATAAGAAAAACCTGTGGCGTATGGCGTAGAGTATCATCACATACAAAACCACTATTTGAATTATATTTTATATAATTTCCATCCTAAAATATTAAAAAAATAAATTGATGTTTTTTTTTTTTATTTACTTATTTGTTTATCTTACAATAAATCGTTCTAAATGATAATAAGGCCGACCAGCACGATCTTTAAATTCTAATACACTCATTTGAACAATATCAACCTTGAAGAAATAAAAAGAATAATAAGAAATTTACTTATTTTTTATTTAATCAAAAATGAATACTTTTTTCGGTGGATTATGTTGATTATAATGTGTTGCCCATAATTTTGTTGTCATTTGCATCATAACATCATCAAAATATCGTTCCACTGGTACATTATCAGTATATCGTTTAGCGATATAATTACTTGAATGATCCCAATCTTGATGAGTTGAAAAAACTGAGAGTTTTTTTCTAAATCAAATTTTTTTATTGTTTATATACTTTAATTCATTAACAAAAAAAAAATGAATAAACTTACAATCGAAAACATTCTCTCATACTACCATGTGCAAATGGTTTTGATTCAATTTTAACTGTAATTTGACTTTCATGCCATGTACGTTTAATTGGATCAAATTCATGACGTGTAACGATTTCTTCTGGATAACGATCAATTTTAAAATCCTGCCTAAAAAAACAAAAATAAGAAAAACAATATACTTATACAAAAAATCAATAGAACAAGATTTACCATGGATCTTTAAGTTGAACAACTCTTTTGACTGCATCTCTCCAACGAACAAGAGTACTCGCTTTTGAACGATGACGTAAACGATGTTTAGCACGAAAATTAGACATACCAACAGTTAATTCATTTGTACGTTTTTCACTAATTGATTGAAGATGATTAACAAAATTAAATGGCCCATCACCATCCGTTATAGACAACATATGTTCCCATTCATCATCAGCAGTACTTATTGATGAAGGTGCACGTTCACGTTTTTTAGTTCGTTCACCATCAGCAGGAAGATGAATACCTTCATCAGTTGATGGAGATATTTCATCAAGTTTTTCTTTTGAAGAACTTTCATCATCTAATGCTCCAAATATAAGGTCATCATCTTCTTCTTCATTTTGTTTTTCTTTGTGTTTGACATGTTCTTGTTCATAATAACGATTTGTATCATCTTCACGAATTGATCTTGGTACGTTTAATATAGGCGCCATATAAAACATCTTTTGTGTCATGGTTCAATGATAAATACTCGTTCATTGAATGAATGCGAACAAATATCGACTGACGTTTGCCAATCGTATGAGTTGAATATTGGCCTGTTTTGATGTTATATTTGCACTGATAAAAAGTGCGATTGATTTCTTTTTTATTTGTCTATGGCTGTGTTAAAGGTATAAACCGTTATCTAGAAAGAAAAACACAAAAAATTTGTGTTTGCTGTAATCGAGCAGTATTTCTGAGTACCCAATTGACCCTCTTTTTATCGTCATGTGCTTGAGGCTTTTATTTTAAGTCGCTTTTGTAACCGTTTCCCTTTAGAGGGGAAAGAGAACCTGGGAATGGATAGATGTCTCGACCAATATTATGTGATCATGGTCAAGGATTGTATCGTAGTATTTGACTTGACGATTTATTCATCCATTCAGCGTGTTGAAATGACTCATTCATTCGTCCATCTCTGCTTACCCGAAAAAGCACAATGAAAAATGTGAATCAATAGCAAATCTTCACGGATTGGTGCTTGCATTTTTGACATCAGCCCGATATAAGTTTGATCACANGATTTATTCATCCATTCAGCGTGTTGAAATGACTCATTCATTCGTCCATCTCTGCCACCTATGTATATGCATTGTGAATTTGACATAAATAATCAATTTTATTCATATAGAAAGTGATGCATAATGAAAAAATGCAATCTATCGAACAATAAAGTAGGCATCGTCTTTAGAAAATTTAATAAAATTATTTGAATATATTATATTGAGTTTTTATTAATCCAATTTAATCATAGAATAAGAAAGGATAGATTTAATTGTTGGACTATAAATTGGTAATACTTATGGATCAATTGGTTTTTTTCCGAGTTACCATTTGACGAAACAATTATTTTGGCTGGTTTTTTTTCTTAATTGAAGAGGTAACATATTTAATGCATCAATGGAATGATGTCTACCAGTAAAATAATTTATTTTCATAAATCTTAAAATAAATGCATCACATCGTAAGGTTATCAGACTATTATTCTTTTAGCAAGTGCTCCACAGTGAATATGAGACTATATTAAAGATAATGTTTCCCGGTTANAAGATTTGCGTCTCGAAGCAAATACTTACAGGTATTAGATTTTTAAATTCATTGTTTATTAAAATCATTTCTAATTTTTAAGACAACTTTCTCTTGCTCAAGCTAATCTTGATTATATTATAAAAACACCTGAAAATGTTAAAAAAGCTGATGAATTAATGGGACAAGAAAAACTTTTACAAGCTCATCAACTTATAATGGAAATTGAAAATTCTCGAAATTATCTTTTATTTGAATTACATAAAGTACAAGAAAAAGATTCACAACCTGATGATATACAATTAATTACAAATTATTTTGCTGATTATGAAAGACTTGTGGCACATTTACGACAATTAATTGCAGTTCGAATTTCACGTTGGTATGATTGTGCAATAAGTGCACCAGAAAAACTTGTTACTGGATTAAGAATTATTGAACGAGAAGAACAGTAATAATAGAACTATTTGTTTTTTTTTTGTTATTTGAAATTTGGAAAATATATGTCATTTTAGAGTTGATCGATTTTGGATGGATAAAAGAGAATTAACTGGATTTAGTCCACCTGATCGACCAAGACAATGGAAAAAACTTTGTTTTGAATTGTTAAGAAAAAGTGTTAAAGATCGGTAAAAAAAAAAATTTGCTTTATTGTTTTTTTGTTAAATGAAATTATTCTTTTTGTTTTTGTTTAGTATTGAGGGAAATCAATTAGAAACACGAGAGGAACATAAATATTGGTTAACACGTCATTTAGAAATGTGTCGACAAATAATTTTAAGAGATTTTCGAGTTATTACAGTAAGAATTTTACAAATAAAAATAAAAAAATAATATTAAGAGTATTTTTATTCGATTAGAAAACTTGCCTTCGTTGTTTTCCAAAACAATATGATATTGTCAATCGTTTTCTTGATTACTATCATAATTGTCTTAAAGAACATTTAATTGAAATATGTGATCCAAAACGACGTACTGAAGGTGATACATTGACAACAGCTGAAGTTTATACTATAGTGACATTTGTTCGTGATTATCAGTAAGAATCGATTTCAATAAAAAGAAAAATTTAATATTCATTTTATTTTCATTTTAAAAGAGGTGCTGAATGTTTGGGTCATCCTGAATTGAAATTAGATCTTAGTCAATTATCTCCATTACTTGAAAAAGATATGCTTGCTGCTGTAACTGATGTATTTATCAATGAAAGAAAGCAAAAATTTAGTGAATGGATACCAAATATTATATCATCGGAAGTCAAGGTTTGTTTGTGTTCGATATCTTTAAGAGATTCGCTTATAAAGGAACCACTCAAATTGATATCAGCCATTTAAGCTCACATTGCATTTACAAGGATGCCTTTTTGAGACTAACAAAAGTGTATAATGGTTCGTCCTTATGAACCTTTACAGAGTTCAGTTGTGACTTTTTTAGTTAAGTTTCGTTCCAGCTTTAAATAAATATTGAAAAATTAAAAAAACAATTCAGATGTGGACTATTGCCTATGCGTACTTTGAAGAACCCGTAGAATATCTTGAAAATTTCAGTCACGAAAAAATATTCTTTTGTTGATATATTAAATTTTCAAGTAAACTCGATTTTTGTATCATGTCTGTAGCAAGGAAATGTTTCTTTTTGGACATTCGGTACCTCAACAAAAGAATATTCTTTTCAGCTAAAATTTTTAGTATGTTCTAAGAGTCTTTCGACTTATCTATGAGCAGAATTGTATGTCGAAATTTTCTCTTACGATTTTTCAGCTTATGCTTAAAGATAAGTCGAAAGTTTAGTAAAATATAGTCTCAATGTGAGCGTCAACGACCGGTATCAGTTCCAGTAGTTCATTTGTTACATCGAATGAAAAGCATTGAACATATGTTTCGAATCTGAGAGAATTACTAGTTTTCTATTACATAATTATCACAATTTTATAAAAGAGATAATATGATATTTATTAGAATAGATTATATTGAAAACGTCACACGCTAAAAAATGTTCGCGATGATTAGTTATTTTCAATTAGACAAGGAAAAATAATGCTATTAGTCATAAATGACATCTATAGAAAAGAAATTTCTTTATTCTTAGATATTTTAAAACTTTAATTCGAACGTTCATTATGATGTCTTACAGTATTGTGAAGACAATAAAATAACGACTAGTTTTCCAATCATAATTCTTCATTTTATTTTACAACAATGATTTGCTATTCATCAAATATTTGTCAACTTTCTTTTCAATTTTATCTTTTGCTTTTTTGTGTAATTCCTCCTTTGCTTGTCAAGTATTCATATGGTCTACAGGATGTATCAAACGTTTGCTGTGGAAAAAAGCACGAATATCATTTAGTTAGTTTAAGTGTGTAAATTAGTTTCCCAAGGTTATGTTAGTATGTTTTGTTGAGGTTTTATTCTATTTATTTTCTGATAAATTTGAATGTCCACTGGCATTCGAATACAAATAGTTTTATCAATGACTCAAATTTGAGCCATTTATCATTTTTAAACGAAACATGTAATTCGAATTTAACATGCAAATATCAAATGTAGACTGTGTTCGAGATACTTTTCAATGTTTTTTGTGAAACTAACGCAGTAGTAAATTTACAAATTTTTGAAAAATCTTAAAAAATTACAAAAGAAAAAATTGACCAAGTTCATGATGTTTATAAAAATGAGCCACTATCAAATATTTGATCTGTTGCAACAGTCTGTTTCATGTCGCGAATAACAGCACACCGAATAATGACTGAATTTCTTCGAAGTAATTCATCCAGAACATAATTTGTTGAATAACTTGACGAAAGAGATTCACAAGATCGAATTGAAGCTGTCTAAGTTGTATACTAATATTAAAGGACATTAATCGTTTCTTAACAAGCCATGTATTAAGACTTAGATCAATTTCAAATGAGAATAAATAACGAAAAGATATTAATTCGAAAATAAACTATTTTCTGTATGTTTTCAAATATTTGAAACGATAGTAATGATTTTGAATATTTGTTGTAAAGCAAATTATATGAAATCATATGTCAACGAACATACTATAGCATTGGAAACTATATACATATATCGCTTGAGCTATTTAAAAGATATCTACCTTCTTTTTCTTCACAGTGAACTTTTGGAACACTCTGTACTTATTAAAAATAGGTACTATTATCAATTTTAACCCTCTAGCTAAGGGACCAATATATATATACAAGTTAAGCTTTTAGGCAACTTATAATTTTGACAATCTTTTCTTTTTCTGTTATGATTTGAGTATAACAGCAACACTATATGATATCACTATACATGTATATGAACTGAAAAACAAAGAACTATCGATGTAGGAGTCTGACAATTCATAGGCTTTCTATATCCAAAATTATTCAAAACTCTGCTAAACCAAACAGAAATTAGAATCTTAGAAAAATTGTCATTTGAGCAAGTTGCCATTACTTCTGAAACTCTAATCTTATTGGAGACTAGACGCTCAATGATTTTTAGTTGTATATTATCCTATAGAACCACAGTTATTCATGACGCTACGCGAAGGATTATGCAAGATCAAGGATAACTATACTCTATTCTACAGATGTTGAATTTGACGGTGATAATTGAAACCTAACACAATCTACTGTTTTCTTCTGGCATGTATACTCGATGTCAGGCTTCTATGAACGAAAACACATTTTTTTTATCATCCTTGCAAAAATTCTGTAATACATAGATTAAAGTATTTTACATCTTTTTTTTTTGGATGATTTTTCTAGGATTGGTATGCATTAAAAGAAGTTGAATTAACATCTGAACATTATTATGCTACAACAATGCCACGTATGTTAATAAATATGATTATAGAAACACTTGATATGTCTAAACAAATGTCTGATGAAACATGTCAATTAATTCTTGGTATGATATTACAGAAAATAAATGAATTTCATGATTTATATGTTAATGAAATAAACAATTATTCTAAACGATATTTTGCTGATCGACAATCATTTAAAGAAAATTTTACAAAACAAATGGTAGCAAATGCAAATAATTGTGAATCAATACCAAATTTTGTACTTATTGTACGAAAAAAATATGATCGCGATGATCTTGATGATTTATCACGTTCATCACAACAACAACTTGATCGTTATGAAAGTATGGGAAAAAAATTTGAACGTGCAGCTGAATATTGTTGTAATAAAATATTAGAAGAAATTGAAATGGATACAGTAAAATTTCTTAAACTACTTTTTACACGTGATTGGTTTGGTCCAACAGCTAAACAATGTTGTGGTACAATTATTGAAACATCACGTGATTATTGGAGTTCAGAATTAACACATTTAAAAAAACCCTTATTAGCTTATACTTTTTATACATGGCATAAACGGATAATAGCTCATTATTTACGAAACTTATTTTCACGTAATACATCTATTAAATTTGCTACGCCAACTGAACGACGTACATGTGCGGATCAATTACGTCGAGAATCATCTCAACTTGATAAAGAATTTCAATCATGGGATGGTACATCAGCTGAAAATGCAACTGAATATCATTTTAATATATTAAGTAATATAGCTGATGTACTTGAACAAACAGATTTAGATTCTATTGTACTTGAAATAGCAACATTAGCAAAAAAATATCCAAGTTTAAATATGGATCAAGTTACACAAGTTTTATTATTACGTGGAGATTTAACAAAACAAGAAGCAAAAGATAAAGCTGATGCTGCATTAGCAAATATGCCACGTGTTAATCAAGGTATTCTATTTGAAATTATGGAAATTGTTAATCAAATAAATTGATATTAGATATTGAATATTAAGAAAAGAAAAATTCTTAATTTTTATTCTATTTATTCATCTATCTTATTTATGTAGATATTTATCTGCTTTTCTTCTTTTTTTTTTTTTTTCTTCTTTCTGTTATCAACGATGATTATTTCAATTGATTTCTAACAAATAAATAAATATATACACAAAAATTTTTAGAATTAAATCAATATCAATAAATTTTCTCCTAAAACACATATTAGTACTTTTACAGGGTGTCTCGAAAGTTCATTCGGAAAGTTTACATGAATAATTCTGAATCAACTTCTTTTGTGAATGATATTATGTTAGATTTTTTTTTTCAAAGTTTTGTTCTGTATATTATCAGAAAAATGTCTGTGCTTGTAAATATAAGCATAGTGGTAGTTTTGATTATGATCAAATTTGAGTAACCTATCGTTATACGAGAAAAAATTCAATTAGAATTTGACATACCAACATTAGACATGGACTGTATTAGAAATATTTTTACGCAATTATTATAGTACTAAAGGAACAAAAAATATGAAAGATTTTCAAAAATTACAGAAGAGAAAATTGATGCATTTATGACTGTATATCTTTTAATGAAATGGTATAATATGTCCAACAAGATCTGATTGAAACGATACAAGAAATTATAAATAGAACTACAAAAAAAGAAATATCTCCGCATCGGTTCAATCAAATAGATTGATTTGTTTTTGTTAATGGTAGATGTTTATTTCAAGTTTTCTTTTTCATACAAATAAAGTAAGCACATACTACTATTAAGTTTTATTGTTAATGTCATGAAAGCAACGTCATCTGTTATCAAGTAAGAAAAATACATATGAAGCGTTTCATAGATAATATTCAGCTGTCATCGGAGGAAATAATAAAAACAAAGAAAAATAAATTTTATGAATGATACTAATTGTATTGATGTACTTCGAGGAAATTTTTAGAACTAATTAGTTTAAAAGCCAAAGATTACAAACTATCGAATTTTCAAACATGGAACATTGATTTTTACAAGAAAGTTACTTTTTGGTGTTATAAATGCTGCAATTATGCATTTTACTCATGTAACATGATTTTCAACTAACTACGTAGTTTTTGAAAATTTGTCCTGTGTGTATCAATAAAGTGTCATTTGTCAAATTCGTTTTGAATTCTTCTTCTTATTCTTTTATGTGACAATTGAGAATTATCTATGAAACTCTTCATATCTATTTTTCGTATTTGACAATAGGTGAGATGTTTTTAGTGAAGTCAAAAGTATAACTTGACAGTACTATTTGTTTATACTATCCCTATGAAAAAAAAACTTTAAATAAGCTTCTATCACTAATCAACAAAATCAGTCCATTTTCGCTAACCGAAGCGGAGATATTTTCAATTTTTTATTGTAGTACCATTTATGTCTCACCATGTGATATCACTTTAATATTAATATTAGAAAATATCACCGATAGGATGAATTCGTTGTTGCTTTCGGACGAAATTTCTTTTCATTTAAAGATTTTATTGATAAATATCATATGAAAACTTATGTGTGTAAAAACATCTGTAAAGATTTGATTGAATTCAAAATAAGAATCAATATTGGAAAAAAATTAATTCGAAACAGAAAACTTTCCGTAGTATTTTTTTAAAGATTTCAAAAACAATGGTTTTAAGTATTTCAGTTAACAAAGACAGCTGAGTCGCTTGAATTGTATAAGAGATAGTCATGTAAACTTTCTAGATGGACTTATCGGACACTTTGTATTTATCAACAAATATCTGTACGAATTGTTCAATACGAATAGATTTCATTTATCAAACGAGAAAATATAAATCACGTTTTATATGAGAATATTGAACAGCGTAAAAATATTAATTTCGCAGATTAATTTGGTTTGTCATCACCTATACATGAGCAAGTCAAGGTCAAATTATCACAAATACTTTTTATGACCTTGATAAGAATGAAAGTGACTGAAACTTAGGAAAATGATTGCTATTCTTCGACTGCTGCTTGTTTTATTTTTTTTTCGTATGATTATTCTCTCGAATGTTCAAATTCTATCTATATGAAAAAGAAATACTTCGATTACTGTACAATTCTTCAATGATTTAATGAATTTCATAGGACAATATTTAAATGCTTATTTATCAGTTATTTATTAGTTAATAAAAAAAGATTTAGTTTGTATAATTACTTTCGATAAACGAGGATCAAATAACTGTTTAAAAAAAGAAGCGTCTTTATCTCAGAAGAATCATGTTTTTGAAATAACATATTCCATATTTGATTGAAATAGAAATCGATTCCCTCTGTATTCTTTCACATTGTTTCCTTATCTGCCCTTTAAAACCCTCTTGTCCTTGTTTATTTAAATCATTTTTCACACAATATCTTAGTTGAAAAATGATAATGCTATTTTTATCAAGTATTAAATTACAGTGTACGTAATGCTATCCGTTTTATGCTCAGCTACTGTGATGATCTTGAGTGCAATTCAATATACTAAATATAAACTTCACAAAAAGAAAAACAAAAAAAAAAAATCAATCTTCTTTGTCGATTAAAAAAAAGCAAGAGAACCAAATAAAAAATATACGAAAAAATAATTTTGATCATTCTCTTTTGAACAAATGTAATTGAATCAATATGAATGAACTTTAAAAGTCTCATGCTATACGTAAATTGTTAATTGTCATCATATTTTATCATAATCAATGACCTCATCCTAAAACATTTTCATCATCTCTTATCAGACAATAATAAAAATGAAACAAAATAAAAGTCGCAATGCATCACATATTCACAATAATATAAAATGTTCTTTCAATGGTTTATTTTTATTCTTTGTCTATTGATTACATTTATTATTCCAATAAAATCAATTGAAAATTGTAATATTAATTATGATCGTTATAAGAGAAGTTATGGTTATTCATTAACCTATCATTGTTCAAATCTTCATTCACTTTCAAATGATCTTTTACAAACAAAAGATATTTTAGAAAAAAAATTACCATTAAAAATTACTAACAGTTCAAATCTTCATATTCATGCAGAAATATGTGGTCAACATCAACAACAATATTTATTAGGTTTATTAATTGAGTCATCAAATATTCATTCAATAGGTTCACGAGCATTTTCTTGTCGTACATTACGTGCTATTTCAATAAGTAATACACAATTTTCAGTAACAATTTTACCTGATGATATATTTCTTAATGCTTATCAATTACAAACTATTCGTTTTGTACATACTAATATAAAACGTTTACCATCATCATTAGAAAATTTATCTAATTTAACTGAATTAATACTTGATGATATGCATTCACTTATTGATTATCCATCAATAGAATATTTAAGTAATTTACGTTATTTACATATATTTACGAGTTTAAATTATTTTCCACTTAACTATGTGGATAATTTAAATCGTTTATCACATATACAAGTTGTTCATTTCGGTAGTCGAACAATAAATATATTTCCAAAAGAATTATTTCATTTAAATGGTTATCAATTAACTGATGTAAGTCTCTACTCAGAAAACATAACATGTCGAACATGTAAAAGTGATTGGTTTAAAACAATTGCTAAAACTTTAATGATTTATGGTTGGGCTAATCGTACAAAAGAACAATTCCGAAATAAAAATTTTCATTTAATTACAAAAACAACGTAAGTTTTTATTTCAATCCAATTATATTTTTTAAATAAGATAAAATTATTTTAGACAATTCTATAAATTAGATATAATTGCATATTGTGGTGATATGCGGTTAGGTGAAGAACCATTAATGGTACATAACGCACCATTATGTTGCAACAAAGGCTATTTTCAATGTTCAACTAAACGATCTACATGTCAAAGATTGAGTAGTACATTTTCACGTTGTAAATGTTTAAATGGTTATTTTGAAGATAGTTATGGTGACTGTATTTCAATTTAAAGATAAAAAAAAAAGCTTTTTTCTGAACACTACAAAAGAATAAAAAGAATAAATAAAGTTAATGATGACGATTTTAACTCTTTTGATGTTTTTTGCCACCGTGATGTTTCTTATGTTTACCTTTGCCATCCTTCTTGTGTTGATCTTTACCACCTTTTCCATGTTTATGTTTTCCATCCTTGTGACCTGATGATGAGCTACGGCCACTTGAACTATCACGATTAGGTGATACTGATGGATTTTTGGAAGGAGATCTGCTATCATGGCCACCAGTTGGCTGATTTGGTGGTAAACGACCAGGTGGACCAGCAGGTTGAGGACTTATTTCTTTTTTTCCACCATCTTTTTTTTTATTGGAACTACCGTTGACTTGCTCTATATAATAGATACAATAGTAATATATAAAGTGTATGAAAAAGATCTTACGAAAAGCAAATGCAAAGATCAACACTAAAGCAAGTGTATAAAACCAAAGTAATCGCATTGTTTCGTTTGATACTGTATGAATGTCAGTTAAAACACAATGATGAAACAAAATGATTCGAGTAAGAGATTAAATATCTTCAGTTTATTTAGAAAAGGGTGAGAGGGAGAGAGAGAGAAAAAAGTGGGGAATAGAAAAGATAAAGGCACACATACTACATACACACAAAGGAAAGTTATTTTATCAGTAGTCAATTGGCAAGGTCAAAAATGCTTGGCTTTTACGTGACAATGACACTACGATAAATTTTTCGATTATTTTGAATTTTTTCTTCATTTTGTCGTATAGGTGGAAATAAACTTTGTTTCACTGGTTGTTTTGTACGTTTTTGTTGTTCAAGATTAATTATAGTTGTTTCTTGAGCAGTTCGTATTTGTTCTTGACTTTTAATATATTGTTGGGCTTCATTTTGGATATTTTTTAATAAACGTCTATACAAATAGAAACGAATATGTTTGAGCAAAACAGAAAAAAAAGAATTAATGGACTTACGTTATAATAATATTTTTCTTTTTTAAAAGATTTTCATATGGATCACATTTTTGTGTTGATGGCAAATTATTCACATTATTCACCTTAAGATAAGAATATAGAGAAGAAAAAAAAATTGAATTACAATTATTCCTTTTATTATTTTTACTTTTAATCTAGCACCAACTTTAAATTTAAGTTCAACAAGGTCAGTCGAAAATTTCATATAAATTTTTTCTTGTGAACATATTTTTATAACAATTTCATTATTTAAATGAAATAATATTGGTTGAAATGGTGGTGCATGCACATGCGGTTCGAAAGATGTATTCACTTTGGTCCACCAATTCCAACGGCGTCGTCTACCGCCATCAAAATTTAATTCTACACCTTCAAGTGCTGTCAATTGCAATCTATAAATTAAAAAAAAAGAAATATGAACAAATTTTTCATGAAAGTTTTGTATTATGAAATCTATCTGTTATGTAAATGCCTTACTCTTCGAATATAACGAATAGTGTAAAAGTTCTGTATTAATTCTTTTTGTCAACATGACCGCACAACAAATCATGATGGAGATTTGATTGTTTTATTGTTAGAAAGAACAATATCTCAACTATAAAGATGTGTAAAAATATTTTATTTAAAATACTAGATCTATGACGGTTCTATATCAGTTTCGATCTTGAAAAATGTTCTAACAGTGCTTTGAAAGGAACTGATCTGTGCCAACAGTTCTTTGATAAGAACTGATCTGTGTCAACAGTGCTCTGATAAGAACTCATATGTGTCAACAGTTATCTGATAAGAACTCATCTGTGTCAACATCTTTTGATAGAAGCTAATCTATGTCACCAGTTCATTAAAAGGAACTGGTGCTACTAGACAATTTATTTTAATCGACCAATTGGATCTGTAATTGCTCCATTCCGGACCATGTTTCTGAACTGAGTAAATGTAATGGAATAAAGCTAATCGAAACATGATGCTAGGATAGAAGGGTTTGATTCTCAAAAAACTAATTACGCACTGAAAAGTTTTAAGAACATGTTTCACGGAAAAGATCTTCGTACACTTTGGGAGTTTAAAATAAAACTTTCATCTACTAAGAAATTACGGTTTATTTTCTGTTTTTTGATGGTTTTTGTAGCGTTACGAGAGGAACATTCAATAGGTAAAAATAAAGTATTCAAGTTATCAGTTGAGTACGAAATCATCATTTTTCTAATGTCCTTTCATAGCCTAATAAGTAATTTTGAAATAAGATTTTTTTTCCAGAAATACCATCCTTTATATTTAATTAGAGTTTAGTGAGCCCTCTTCAAAAGTACATTATATAAAACAGAATATTAGACATTGTAAGAAAAACTTCATTGAACATTATAGACAAAAAAAAGTCAAGCTTTTAATAAAACTATTTCCTATGGAATCTGTGGTTTTGTAACTTCAATATTTTGAAACAATTATAAAGTTCGTATCACTTTAGTTATATTCACATGTAACGTACTTAAAAAATTCGAAAAGCTGAGTACAAGAAAAATCAATCAAATGGCATTCTATCATCACTGATTTAGTATGCAGTTGCAAGGTATTTTTCCAGTCAAATATGTTCTTAAAACTTTTCAACCTTTGGTAAGTGTTTTGAACAAAATTTTGTAATTGAGACTATGCTCTTTCTAATAAGAAAGCTATCAAGTATCCACGCCGAGTTTTTGTCATATTATAATAAGAACAAAATCAATTCAGCACTTTTGCATCATTGGTTATATCGAATAGAGGACACCTTCAATTTTCTTCATACTAATTTCAATATTCATTAATGACAACAATTAAATTTCATACCTTAAATCTCCATTTGTAAAATTACAATAACCATTTCCAAAAGGATCAAATTGTGCTAATTGTTTTGCTGAAAGTGTTGGATCATCAGTAAATGCAGTATATAAAAGCATAGCACGAGCAACTTCTGAGATACTAATAGCCAAGTTACCCGATGGATAACTTAAGAAAGGAAAGAAAATGGTTTGAAAAAAATTTCAAATATTATAATTTACTAAACACAGCCTGTTCCATTTGGAAAAAGAATAGCTGCTTTTGATCCGTCTTTATAAAATCTTTGAATTAATGGTCTTTCATATTTCTATTGATAACGAAAAGAAAAACTATATATATATATTATATCAATAATGAATTCATATTTCATTACTTTAAGTATTGAAGACGAAAGATCTCTGGGTACAAGTATATGTTCTTCATCTTCAGAATCATCATCCGAACTTATTTCAAAATCAGGTGGCTTTTGTAATGTCCAACCTTCTTCAACAAATTTTAAATTCGATAATTGATATGTCAGAGTTCTCATTTTTGCTGCCACTATATTTAGAACAAAAAGAAGTTTTTTTTACTTTTCTTACTATCATATAATATAATATTATTAACGTTAATTACAAATACATAAAGCTACAAATACACACAGAATAACGATTAATAAACAAATATTAGTGGAAAAAGTACACTTACTAGCCGAGCCCGGCTCGACAGTACTCGGCGATGGTGAACTACTAGTCACTGATGAAACACCACGATATGAATTTAATTGTTGTGCTTTTCCTGTATGTACATATATAAAATACAGAATCCTGTCTTTTTCCGACTATGTCTAATTAAACATATATCTCGGAAAAATGGATTCACCTAATAGACAGGGAAAAATAGGGATCAAGCAAAAGCTGCACACACAATAGAAAGCTTTAATGTAATTATTTTTACGATTATTATTATTATTATTATTATTATTATTATTATACTTTCAGTTGCATCAATCGATGTTCCTCCATCATTCTGTCTGTTTGTGGCTGTGATTGTATTATGTTTTCGTGTTGTATTGTTATGTGCTTGACGTCCTGCACAAGTGTATGTATACATCAATTGCACACAATAGTGAATGTGTATATAGGAATGAAAGCTACTGTGTAGATAATGTGATAGTTGTCAAAAAGAAAAATATTCAAACAATATTTAGATATATACAGTCATCCTGAATCATCTTTGCTGCTGCACGTCTGTCCATTATTTTATGTGGTCCTTGACTTAAATCAGTACTTCCACCTGATTCTGATAGGATTTAATTGATTAAAAAAAGACCAGAAAAAAAAACAAAATTGAATAATTTACATACGTAAATCACTAGATTTTGATTGTGCGGCATGTGCTAATTTTTGGGCTTGCTCTTCAAGTCGTTTTTGTTCAGCTATATGACGTTCCCAAACTCTGATATATATATATATGGTATGATAATATGATAATATTCTATTTCGTTTTGACAAACCTTGTTTTGGCTCGTTCTTCAGCTAATTGTCGAGCTCGTCGACTACGAACTTTAGCATGTGGTTGTATATCAATTTGTTTTGAATCAAGTTTTTGATTTTCTTCTCTTTGCATTTCAAGTACAGCTTCAACAAATTCACGATACTCACTACAACAAAATAACTAAAACCAAAAAGGAACCAAAAATGATAAGATATATTTATTTGGTAAATTCATACTTGACTTGGTGCAAACTTTTCTTGTTCAATAATTGTTGGCCATTTAAGTATTGGTTCACCACAAAATTCACATGGAACATGTCCATGAATATGTACACCTAATTCACGTAATTCAGTTTCAATGGCTTGTTCATGTGTTCGAGGTATATCAAATGATTTTTGTTTCGATTCAGGATTATACTGTGATGAAAATAATTCATTCTAGTCTTTCAAAAAGAAGAAAAATAAATTTAAAAAACGTTAATTGAACCTGTAAAATAGGTGGTGGTCCAACAGATGTTAAAATTGGCAATTCAGGTAATGAACTAACAGTCGATTCAGCTTGCTCAGGTGTCTTTAGAAGAAAAAAGAAAATTCTTTTTAAACTGTTTATTAATTTCAATTACCTCTGAAACTTTTGGAATTGGTACTTCTGGTTCAGCAATAACTTCTTGTTCTAATTCTTCACGTTCTTCTTCAACAGGTACAGGTTCGGGTTTTTCTTCACGAACTAATTATTATAGAGTACAAACATTTAATTTGTTTTTCTTTTTCTTTTTCGTTAATATTAATACAAACACATACTTCGATATTGTTCAAGCATTTCCATATCTTTCCATGTCCATTCTGTTTGGACACTTATTCTTAAAAATGACAAATATTATTCTAGTTTTATTTCTTTGACTTATTCTCATACGTAGTGGATTGTTTAGGTGTCTTTTTCTGACGCGATGGAATAGAGCTTTGAGTTTTTCGTCTTTTAGATACCACTGGTGATTTTCCTGTTGTTGATGTGAGATTAAAAACTTCTTTTTGTTCATCACTTGATATACCTAATGCTGAACCTTTTATGTAAGATAAAACCAACAATATTTCTTTTATAATTTTTTTAAAATTTTTATGTAGAGCAAACCAGATTGTTGCTGCTGTTTGGATGCAGGTGTAGATGATGTTTCATCATCTGTACCATTCAGTGGATTGGCTATATATAAATAAAAATAGAGTAAGAAGACATATTGTTATTTTCATTTTCTATTTAAAATTCAAATCGATCCCTAAGGGAAAAAGAGAACGAAAATCGATAGTCGATCTCTCGTCCTTCCAACAATATTTGTAGTCATGCTTTTTAAGTCATTGACAGAAAGCGGGAGAGAGAGAGAGAGAGAGAGAGAGAAAGATAGAGAAAGAGAAACAGAAAGACGGAATAATGCAAAGTGCATAGAAGCCATCGAGCAAAAATATAGAAAAAAAAATGACGATCGATAGCTTTCATGCTGCTTCTAAGTCGTTGCAATCAAACAAGAGAGTAAATTGTTGAATTTTGCAAACGGTTGTCCGCACAACAAAAAGAAAAATATAGACAAAAGAAATACGATAAATGAGACGATGACTATTTATATGGTGAATTATTGAAAGAGAAAAAAAAACGAAATAAAGGGTATTTATACATCAATATTACGAATAAAAATCATTGAAAATGGGTCACTACGGTAAACATATAATCGATCCTGAGACCGGCTTATGTGAAATATGTGATAAAGATGCTATTCATGAGATTCGTACAGGTCAACAACCAGGAAAACAAGTTTATTATTCAAACCACAATGATGGTTTTACTTATCGTTCAAATAATGATGAAAGTCCTTATATTCAAGTAAATCAATATATATCTAATATGTTTTTATCCTTCTCTCGCTCTCTTTAATGCTATTATAGGATCGATATGACGATGAAATAGATGATGAACCGACACCACGTGTTATCCGTAAATCTGTTCTTCCTGCACCAGCAGGTCGACCACGTCGAGTTATTCGTGAAGAACCAATTGAAAAACCAATTCTTATTCGAAGAAGAGCTGTTCGACATAATCCTGGACCACCAGAAGAAGTTATTATTCGTCGTTCATCACCTCGTCACAAAACATACTATTATGTGGATAAAGAAGGTCAAATGTTACCTCAAAACTACACTCCACCAGTAGAACCTCCTCGACGATATGTTGTTCAAGGTACGCATCCACCACCAGCGCGTACAATTCGTGTTGCACGTCGACATGCTCAAACACCTCCACCACCAGCAACTGAAATAAGACATTCAGGGCCAAGACGTCTAATCAATTCTGATACAGAAATTATTGAACGACAACAGAGAGTAAGACATGATGATACGTATTTTTCTCAAGCACCATCAAGAAATGCTGAAATGTATCATATTGAAGCACAACCTATTTATGATCGTCATTCATCATTAGATTCTCCTATTCCAACAACACGCGACATGACTACTCCACCACCTAAAGTGATCTATCAAGATGATGGATATAGAAAACAACGTAAAATTGAACCTATGGAACGAAAAACTCATATTGAGCCTGAACCAACTGTTGTAAGAAGAGTTTATAAAAAATTACCACCAGGCAAATCTGTACCACCTGATGATAAATATAATTCAAATGAAAGTTTTCCACGACCTGTACGAAATAATAAAAATCATCCTCCACCAAGACAATATGTATCATCCCCACAGTTAGCAAACAGAAATAATAGAAGTCCTGTATCAACTAAAAATCCATCTATCTATTATATTCGACCAGTTGATGAATATTGATTGAAACGTTTTGACTTCTTTCTCTTTTTCTTTCTTTTGTAATTTTATATGACACTCACAAATTCCAATAAGTTTCGTATTATTATTATTACTATTATTCTTTTTTTTTTTTTTAATGAAAAATTATTTCGTCCTAAAAAGAGTTGATTTTATAAAAGAAAATAAATGTATGCATCATGGCAATATGGAGGAAAATGTTTTTCTTTTAATGTACTTCTTCAAGCACTCCATTCTTAAGTGATTAAAAAAAAGAAAATGACTACTTCTTCTTCCTTTTTGTTTTTATAAGAAGAGTCACAATGATTGCGAATATTCAAAGGTTTCTTCTAAATATCGAATGCAAATTAATATTCGTCATGATCAAAAGTAACTTGTTGAAGGAAAAAAGAAACATTTGTTTGTTGACTTGGTTAGAAAATATTTCATAAAAAAGAAACTTTTATCGATGAGCGATGATCGAACTTGAATAAGGCATGCAAGATTTTTTTTTCTTTTTCTCTTGAGAATTGAAGTTCAATAGCTTACAAAAAATATTTAACGTGGGTATCGGATGTATTTTCTTTTTGTTCAAGAACAAGAAAAGCACACACATCATCTTTCATAGTTACATACGCTCACTCCTTAGTGCACATATCTTTCTAACAAAAGTGTAATTGCCTATTTAAATGTGAATTTCAAACGAAAACAAAATTGATAGAACTATATGATTCATTCATTTCTAATTGTTAATATAAAAATATGAAACATGTTCTATACTTATTTAAAACTTAGTTTCATCACAATATGAGATACAATCTATATCAGTAACTAATGAATAATAATAACTGACCTTTTTCATGATCTGTTGTCGGTATTTGATAATCATCATTGGAATCCACTGAACCATCAATATTTTGATCGAGATCCTTGTCAGTCGCAGTCACATCGGCATCTAACGCCGACTGAGACATAGATCTAAGGATAAAATAAGTTTCTGAGAAAAGTATTGATTCTTCTGTTGTCAAACAATTGACAGAAAAGTTCTTTTTTTTTTAATCTTGTTCGTATTCGACACTATAATAATAAACAAAAGCGCATGTTGATATGTTCGTTCAAGAAACCAAACGAGATGATTAAAAATGTGAATAAATAACATTATAATAGAAAAATGAAGAAAAAAAAAAAGAAAACTAATAAGCTAACAGTGTCGATTTCTTTTCTTTCGTTTCTTTTTTTTCTGCCTTTTCATCATCGGGTCGACTCAATCAATCAATCAGCGCGTGTCGATGCACGTATAAGTTACCATTTTTGCTTGTCGATCTTTGACAACGAGACCCGCATTCATAGAACGAGAAAGCAACAACAGAGAATTTTTTTGTATGTCTGTGTATATGCTGATTGATGGCGTAACAATCCTCCAAAATTGTCGCCAGAAGCAAATTTATACCATAGTTAAAACTTTTTTTTCTATGACAAACTGCAATGTAGTATTGAAATCTTGAACAATACCTGCTGCTAAATGAACCATACTTGTTGTTTATGGTTAACATGTTTTTGTTTGTTGAAATCGTTTTTTTTTATTAGTAGAAAAACGATTTTTCAAGGTTACGTTGTTGTGTATTGATCAGTATTGTCATAATAACTATATTTTTGTTTTTAATATGAAATTGCAGTTATCAACTGATAATGGTAGTCGATGATGTTGGGAATATGTTCGTAACCTGTTGAAAGTCATACGAAATCACTTTTGATATATATTATCTTTCGGCAATATTAAATAGTTCGTTGTGACATTCATAACTATTTGTAAAAATAAATTTTAATGGATTTTTGTGTTCATATTTTTTATTCTATCTGTTGCAATGAACTATGAATCAAATGACAATTATTATTATTAAAACAATATCTTGATGGTAATTGATAATCTTTGGCAATATCTGATATTTATTTTTTTGTTTTGATTTTAATTGATGATGTTTGTGAATAACAAAAATTGATGCCGAGATCATAATTGTTCTTAAACTTAAATTGTTTCAAGTGGAAAAAAGTAAATCTCGGTCACTCTCTTAAACATACACATTCTTTCGAATAAAAGAAAAGAAGAAACGAAGAATAATGAACAAATAACAGCGAATTTTGATGTACCAGATTCAAACCGTATTACGCTTAAAAATAAACAAGAATTGTAGGAAGAAAAGAAGAGCGAAGAGAGAAAAACTCGAAACACCATTACTACCACCACCATTGGCAACATGGTGACGTGCACACATACATACATTCACATAAGTAAAAACTTTAAAAAATTGTTATTTCATTCTCTCTTGTCGTCTTAAAATATTATACACAAATTTGTCTTGTCGCGTATGTGTGTGTGCGTCTGGTACATTTTTAAATCCTAAAAACATTCTCTTAATTATTAGTCACATATTAACTCTTTTATTAATGGATATGGATGAAGTAACAGAAGCAGTTGAAGAAGTATCACAAGTAGATTTACAAGAACAATTGAATACAGCTAAAGAAGAAATTCAAAGCTTAACTCAACAACTTAATTGTCTTCTTCTATTAACAAAAAAGTAGAAAATCCTCATTATCTATCATAAACATCTCAGTATGTTTTTTGTTTTTATAGTGCCTGGCGTGGTGATGAAACAGCTACTGCTCATTTAGCTCGAGTCATTGGTTAGTTTGTTATTATATTTCATGTTTAATACATATATTTGATCATTTCAAGGCATTGACCCTGAAATTGAACGCAATACTTTTTTTGAAAAGAAAACAACAACTCGTTCTTCGGCAAAAAAAACAGTAAAGATTGTCGATGACGATGAAATTGTATCGAAAGTAAATAAATTCTTTAAAACAATCTTCGACTTAAAAAATATATTTTTTTTTTTGAAGCAAACGATAAGTCTTGCAAGCTCAACAACAAGCCAAGAAAATCTACAAGAACAAGAAGTACATGTTCAAGCGGCTGTTCGGTATGAAAAACATATCTTGATTTAATACAAGAAAAAAAAATGTATTGTTTATTTTAGAAATACATATCTTCAACCGTTTCTTAAACAAAGTCATATTGATCCAATACGAGGACAACATTCTAGACAAATTTTTAATAATATGGTACGACATCATCAAGTAATGACATTTATTATAATTTAAAAAGTAAATATTTTTGTTTTCTATTTTGTATTTTCTAGAATGAAACGCGTAAACCACCAATTATTGCAAATCGAAATTCATCAGCAAGCGTTCGACCTCGTGCAACAAAACATCTTTATCGACCAGCTTCTGCTGATCATATTGTACGTCATCTTGGTAGTCCATTGAGTCGTGCAAAGCCTTATTTTGTTTTTGCTGGAAAAGAATTTTTTCAACGAACAACTAATTATTCACCATTATATCAAAGAGCACTTGTCACTTCAGTAAGTTTTATTAAACAAACTAAATAAATAATAAAATAATTCTTTTTTCTTTTCTGTCAATTAGAATGTATCACGTCAATCAGAACATTCTGATGTTTCTGATGAATCAGATGTTATAGCATCACCGACAACTGAACTAAGTTTATTTCTTTTATATTCATGCTTTCTGTTTTGAAACGATCAATTTTGTATTATTTCTAGTCATTCCACGTCCACAAACAGCTAAATCTACTCAACAATCATCAATAATTCGTTTTGCTACACATTCGGCAACTAATTTGAGTCCTGCAAGAGCATCGTCTACTCTTAGTAGTTCATCAACTACGAAACTGAAACAATTAAGTGAACGTGAACGACGTGATGCAATGCGACTTCAACGACAACTTAATTTACCTCGACAAGGTTGGCTTAATCAACATTCTTGATAAAATTAGAGGATAGTGCATGTGTGTGTTGAAAAAAAAGAATATATTGTTTTGCTTTGTTTTTATATTGATAAAAATCATCAGAAAAGATAGAAAACGAACTCTGCTGAGCAGATAGAAATTTGATTTTTGGTCATTATATCTATTAGTTTCTCATTCGAATATATTCAAATTCGATATATGATTAAGGTATTTAATTATACACTGAGATTAAAAAGAAATATTTTTTTTAAGCAATAGTTTAATTCTTTTAGAACCGCTTAGTGATATGAACACTTTAAATATAAGCAGATGGCTAATATATTTATAATATATCCATTTTAGCAAAGAACTTCATACTTTTCTAAAAAAGATTTTATGCAAATACGACACTATTAAAAGCCAAAGACAACAAACTATTATTTTTTATCATAACTCTATTAAAGTAATTCTCTCGTTTTTCTTTCCTCTCTTCTACTGACAAAAAAACAGAATTATTTCGTCTTGGCAACAATCACAATGTACATTTGTAATTTTCTACGTTCTTATTATTTTTATACTGTTCTACCCCGACAATGGCTAACAATTCACAGGTATGTCCTCCGAAACTTGATGAAATCAAATCAAAGATCATTCCGATATGCCTGTTCATCATAAAACAGTTGAAGAAGTTAAGGGTACACCCTCCCTCTTTTTTGACCATTTCTGGAACTCAAAGACGGTAAGTTCGATCGAATTGAAATTTTTACTACAGATAGAACACCTAAAATGATGAGATGCGTGTTCGAGGAAAAAATTCTCTAAGGAGGTTTTCATGGTTTTTTATGAAAAGCCTTGGTTTTCCATAGGTCACACCTTGCCAAGGACAACCCCTTTCTAACTTTGCCTGATTGGACTGAAATTTTTATCATAGATACTTTGAAGTATTCTCCAGAGGTAGTTTTGGCCGTTTACATTTCTGACTCTCTCTTTCAGATTTATAGGGTTCTGAAGATCAAAAACTTGGCTCTGGTAAAAACTTTTACGTATTTTTTTTATAAAAAGAAAAGAAAGTGATATTTTTGAAAAAGCTTAAAACTACCTCTGAGATATAATCGTAGCTATCCCCAAAAAAGTTTTCAGCCCAATCGGACAAAGTTGGAAAGGGATTGTCCTTGGCAAGGTGAGACCTATGGAAAACCAAGGTTTTTCATAAAAAAAAACCATGAAAACCTCCTTAGAGAATTTTTCTTCGAACACGTGTCTCATCATTTTAAGTGTTCTATCTGTAGTAAAAATTTCACTTCGATCGAACTTACCGTCTTTGAGATCCAGAAATGGTCAAAAAAGAGGGGGGGGGTGTACCCTTAACAGGGAAGTATATGCTACTCTAGGTGATGTTTCAAAACGTAACTACTCAAAAACTATCTTCTGAAAGAAATTCATCAAATAATACTCCTAATTCTCGAGCTACTCAACTGCAATCATTAACACACAAAAGTGACGTCAGTATGGAAAGTACTAATCGACCAAATTATTTTTTTAATATTATTGTATTGTTTTATTCTTCCAAAAGACATAAAAAAGTAAATCAAAACAATGTTTAACATCAATCATGTAGTTTATCGTTGTTTAAGTATTGTATGAATAAGAATAGTTACATGATTGTCCATACTGATTATAGCGCCTTTGATAACAATAAGAAGACGGCGTGCATATACTTTAATCCTAGTGATCATGACAGTATATAGAACATGAAGTCTATATGAAACATTCTATTGAAATTTTCGTATTCTTATTTGCATAAATCGTGACGTTGTATCACTTAGTAAATTTGTTCGATCATTAAAATTTAGTTGTCTGAGCTGATAAGATTCGCATAGATGCAGATTAGAATTAAAAGTTAGATAAGAGAAAAGAAACAAAAATGACAATTCTTTAGATTGTTGTCACGATAAAAACAACATTACAAAAAACTTTAAAATAATTTGATGCATATTATTTTATTGATAAAGAAAAATACCTATAAGTTCAATGATATATGAACTACACTGTCTAGACGTATATCAGTATCGATAAAGTTTACAATATGATAACAAACCGTTATTTTATATCTTTGAGAATAGTTAAAACTTCTTACAAAGACAAAGCTGCACATACAAATATGTAAAAAAAGCAAGAGAAGATAGTCACATTGACAGTATTATAAAAGTAACTGATTTTCATGAATGATGCATATGTAATCTTACAAATTGAGTACGAAATGAATTTCTATGACATTTTCATAAGATTATTGTATGATAATCATCTTTACTTTACATTCATCTTATACAATATCAATAAAATCAATCGAATTGTTTTGTTCGGACAATCACGCAAGACATCATTTCGTTAAATAAACTGTTTGTTAAAATTAATCCAACTTGACAATAGAAATTTGAATAGATGAAGTATGTGTTGTATACATATAAATAAAATATGTAGATTTTTTTAAAATATTCATGGTGACAAGTCTTGTCCAGCATTATTATTGTTCAATGAATAGAAAAGGCAACAAAGAAGTTAAAATTTACACATGTGCATGTATACAAAAGTATAGTTCTCAAGTTACCGTTTGCCTTTATTTGGTCCATCTCTCGATGTCACACATTAAGCTATTCATTTTTCTTTTTTTGTATATACTATTACATCATCGACCGAGAGAAAAAAAACTTTAATATCACGGTCAATTACTAGTTCAGTAAGCAGTAACGACAGAGAGAAAAGCATTACATCTATCCTTCTCTTGTTTTATTCAATTTTAATAGTTATGTATATTTCATCAGGTGAATAACATAGACACATATACTTATACAAATCTAGCACCGTATTGCATATAAGAGAGAGCGAAAGAAAAAGTATGATTATAAAAAAAGGAAGAGAATAAGAGTTAAACAGATTTATGACCTTCAAGAATATATGTACTTTTATGTATGTATGTGTACTATCATTTAAAGTACAAAACATCTCGTCGCATATGAAATATGATAATAATACTTGTTAATAATGGTACTAGTAGGAAAACCGATGAAATAATTCCAATACGTTGTTTGTTTGCATGCATAATGTCATCTAATGTTGAAACACAATTATTGATAGTACAATTATATGTTTGACGAATTGATGTCCAAATAAGATTTGTTGAGTAATTTACAGCATCATTTTGAAGACTTTGTTTAAGTTGATCATAATAAGCAAAACCTGATGCAACAGCACCTGATAAACATGCCATATAAAGTGATAATAAAGCAAGACAAATTATTAAATAACGCCAACGACGTCGTAATATACCAAATATACCCAAAATAATAGGTATAGCTACTAAACCACTACCGATTATCAAAAGAATATGAGCTAAAAAGAAAAATTCATCTTAATAATGAATTGTTTAATTTCAAATTAATTTATATACTAACGTGCATAAATTGAAAAATATGTTTGTTTACTAAAAGCAGAATTTAGATTAACAATAGTATTATACAATGGTGGCTGAACAAGAAATCCAATGCCAAGACCAATGCCTAATAGACATTGCAAAGTAAGAAGTCCGAATAAAATAAGTGCGATTAATTGGATCGTATCTAACGGTCCACATGGAAAATTCATGGTCGTACGTGTAGACCACTATTTATCAATATATTACACCATGATTAATCTGAAAATAAAACAGAATAAATCTTATTATTTCAAAAATATCCAATAAATTTATACGTCACAAATGTTTTGTTATCATATATATTTTTTCTATTCTACTTTATTCAATCAATTGTATAAATAAAACAAAACATGACTAGACATATCATTATTTTTTGTTTTACGTCAAAATAGACAATTAATTGAATAGAGAAATTCTTTTGTGTATGTACATACCAACATTTCTTGTCATGTACTCTGTATTTTTTTTTTTTTGAATATGAATAAAAGTAAAGAAAAACAAAAAATCTAATTCAATAATAAAATCCTATTGAAGACTTTCAATCGATTTAGAAGTCCTTTTCCTTTTTAGTCTCATAGATATTTCTGTTCTTTCGCTCTCTTACTGTTCGTTGTTGAATCATATAAATGTTATCGATACCATGGAGTATCAATGGAAATGAATAAATGACGGGTTAAAAAGAGGCGAGTAGTACAAAGAAAAAAAAAAGAAAGAAGAAGAAAGAAACTATGATGATGTAGTGATTGTGATTTATACGTATATGTATTACAGAGTTGGGAAGACAACGAAGAAGAAGAAAGGACAAAGAACGAAAAAAGAAAAATCTTATTGCATATACTACTGCTGTTGCCCTTCTTTTTCTTATGCCTACATCTCACTTTTCGCGTCTTTCTATATATATATATATGTGAACAAAGTTTCAAGACCAACGCAACATTGGTCAATAGTAATGATATTGGTAAATGAACAATATATGCCTATGCGAACGAATAAGGTTCAAGTTAATTAGTTACTTTGTGAATATCGAAAAAAACATAATATCATGAAGAAGAACAGTAATTATAAATGTCCTTATATTCCTGTGTAAGACTATATTCATTTATTTACTCATATGCAATGACATTTGATAATGATTATCACTTGGATGTATTAGACAGTGATAAAGACAAGTTTATGATTTAACAATGTTTAAATTACATTGAAGCTTATTTCTTTTCTCATGCAATTGAATTGTAGAAATTAAAATCCTTCATTTGTAGGCTATTGTTACGGTAAATGTCATTGAGCCTTGGAGTGAACAAATTTTAATGTAAAATTGATTGATTGATATGTAGAGTACGATGAGCAAATAAGATTAAATTGATTCTTTTTTTTTGTTCTTGAATAATAAATACATTTATTTTTCGAGTAATCGTAGAATTTAAAAAAAGAAAGAAAAGACAGATATGAAGATATGTGTTACATTAAAAATGAGTTGAATGTATTTAATTTTTAGAGCTTCTATTTTCTTTGATTACGTGAAACTTATCGATGAAACAAATCGTTTGTGTATCTTGTCATGATATTTTAATATATGTGCAGTTTTATTTGCACATTGAAGATTCAAACAATCGTTTCTTTTCAAGGCTTCATTGACAATTATATATCGAAATCCTGTAATACTACTATACTCATTAAAATACATCGATACATATTAATCAATGCTTTGACAAGTGTAATATCAACCTAGTTTGATTTATTCAATAAAAGAAACTCATATATATATATATTTCATATTTATTTTTATATATTATGTATACATATGAACGATTATTCATTTTATGCTTTAGACAAAGATGTTAACAGCTCTTGATACAAGAATCGTGTTATATAGTACGTTGGTATACGTCTATTCTTGAAATTTATGTTCTTTTTTTTTCTTTGAAAATAAAAAGTAATTTTTTTTTTCAGTGCACAATTTTGAAATGTGATATGAGAAGTAATATGATACAATTGAAGAAAGAAAAAATTGTTTCGTTTATCTATTTGAACAAATACGAGTTGTTTTAGAACTATCTCATTTGATAAAGTTTGTTAACATGTGATAATATCAAGCATGACGAAAAATGTTTGACTCAATCAATATATATTTATGAATTAACAATTCATTTTATGTTTCAATAAAAAACTTAATGAACCAATAAATAGTAATATCTTTAAACATCTTACAATCAAAGTAAATGCTACTTGAAAATGTGTTTTATAGTTGTATCGATTATATTGGCTACTCAATCTTATGTTTTATTATAGGATACACTTTAAGAGATATCATTCCACAAGTTCAATAAATAAGAACTAGACATAGTAAAAACTGAAGACTACAAATGGTAGCAAATTTTCCCTATAATATTTCTATTGTTAATATGGGACATTAGAACTAAAAGAAGAAATATTTCGACAGTTCGAACTTCTCGTGAATATTAACACATTGAAATAAATCCTATTCTCTAAATTTCGCTCCACAAATCCATTTCTATGTCAATGTAAAGAGCTGTTGATATTGTTCGTTTTGTTGATGATTCATAGATTTTTTGTAGTTTTGCATATATTCAAATAAAGATTTGCAAAAGTCAATTGTCTACAAATTTCTTATTATGTTTAATTGGAAACAATGAAATAAAAAGAAAATCTAGAAACAGCATTATGTGAGATTCAGTAAATGGCCTCTAAATTTCGTACAAAAATGGTTTCCATGTTTTAAAGGTTCTTTTCAACTTTTAAGCAGATATCCAAGAGACTTGATACTTGTAATTGGACACTATTTAAAATAAGCTTCAAGAATTGCCTATTATTATTTCACTACAGGTAATATTTGTTTGGTAAAAATTGATTATGTCAGCGTCTAAAAGAAAAACAGATGTTTATAGAGTATTCGAATATTTTCCAGCTTATTGGCTTTATAAACCGTTGGTTTAACTTTGTTCGAGAAGAAAAATAAATTCTCTAAAAATTCTACAAAAATGAATTTGTTCTGGTCACATGTATCATATGTAATATACTTGTTTTGGGGTGTGGGTGTTAATGAAGGGAAACATCCATACCAACAGCCACAGCCAAGTCCACACCTCCTTGTGACGCTCTATTCATACCTCGAAAAGCCCAATAACCAATTAAACGACGTATTTCTTTCGATAAATTAATTGTAAAAGAATGCATTATCTTTTATTCTGTTTTATTTTAATATACAGTAAATTATATTACTCTATGTCTGAGGAAACTAAACATTAAAATATGTAATAAATTTCTTGTTAAAATACTATAAAACTCAAAGAAATTAAGATTGATTAAACTTCTTCAGAAACTAATACATTTGAAATTAAATTAATTTTCTACAGACCTTCTCACAAATAGTTCTTTTCAGATGAAACTAAATCTTTATTGATCAAAAATTTTTAACATTTATTTGCTTCAATTCTAATACATTAGATAACAGAAATTAGATAGATTTTTATGTACATAGTATATTTATAAGAATTTTTCTAATATAAAAACAATGTCTTCAGTAAAGATGATTTTGTACGCTTCTCTTATAAATCATCACAGATATAACATCTAAACTCAAGTCTATTGTATATTTTCCAGAATTATTTAATAGAAAAACTATCAGCTTGTAGAGATAAATCAAAAAGCTATATTGTTAAAAACATTCCTCTATTATTCAAGCAGTAATGATAGACATCGTACATCCCTCATATAAAAGAACAGGCTTAACTTGTTTAAAATCGCATAAAACTTGATGACCACCGATGAGACGAAGCGTGAATGTTTGTTTGCACCAACGAGAAAAACGTCCGAAAACCTTTTCAGTAGATACCTTGTTCTGAAGTACATTGATTATTTTTTCGCTTTGATCACGAGTGATAACAGCTTTATTACGAAATTTAGGATTTAATGCATCAATATGTTTTTTTGCAAGTTCGTAAAATTTTTCACGTACAACATCATTAATATTATGATGAGACGAATTTGCTTCTCGTAATGCCATTGTTGATATTGCAAAAGAAAATATTGAAAGCTATTTAGCGCCCAGTAAATATAGTTTATCAAAATGAAAGAAATTGGTAATTAAATGATATAAAATAATCATTAAAAAAGCGAACGAATTCTACCTAGTCAAAATTGAAATTCATAGAAGCGCCGAAAAAAAAACCAATTTTGCCTAAAATTCAAATTTGCCTGTGACATAATATACATATACCGCCTCATTTTTTCAGATAGAACTGCATTTCTGTCCTTCTACCACACCGCTCCTCACGAGATTGTTGCGCAAAAATTTCCAGCAGCTAGACATTAATTCGATAAATTACCAACTTTTGACTTAGTTTTCATTAATTTAGCACCAAAGTTCATTTAATGCTTTCGTTTCAGACTCATTAACAGAGATTTCCACTGAGTCCAAGTCATCGTTGCACCCTCGAAGGCATTCCATCTTTGGTGTTTAGGTCGATTTTCTGAAAGCTATGCAGAAGTCGTTAAAAGACGATTCACTTTCCGAACCCCTTAGATTGTAGTAATATATGGGATTTGTGGAAATTTTCTTGATATGTGAAATTAATTTGATTTCTGGATGCTCGTTCAATGTCCGGAAAGTCAGTTGATTTCCTGAAGAGTTCTATAGAGCATCATATGAATTATTTTTATTGAATATGTCTTACTCGTCCTTTGTCTCAATCAAGTCAACTCAGCAATTCACCGTCGTTATTAGAGCGAATGATTTTTATGTAAGTTTCTGCCAGAATTCTCTGCTTATTAAAGGACATTCAGTAGTGATCGTGAAACTATATACATCTGAACGAATTGAACAAGGATTGAGATGATCTTGACCATCGCTTTTTTGTACCAAGGTCTTGATGAGAAATGCTTGATAGATGAACAAGCAAAAACTAGTTTCATGAGAGAAAAACAAGTTTGCGCTCCTATGGAATATATGGGTTGTCTCTGATAGCAAAACTTCTTTCTCGATTAAACGCAATACACAATCGAGCGCTGATCAGAGAAGATGTTTTCAATTGATATTATCATTTGATTCAGTGGTGAAATTGTATCTAAACTTGTTCTCTCACACACAGATGACTATGTTGTAAAACCCAATGTATATACGCCCGTTTTCGTGAAGGATGACAAGATTATTAAAATGTCTAAGACATTGATCAACAAACATCGATGGCCTTCGAAACAAACGGTGTACAAATTTGAATTTCTTATTGGTGCTAAATCTTGGTTTTTTCTTTGAAGCTTTCAAAGAATAGAATGTGTGCAGATAATATTTTCATTCAATTGAACTGGTAATGACAACGCATAAACAATCAATTTTCGGAAAGGATCCGCTTATGAACTTTCTTTATAGGCATTCTCATCATGGATGCTGACGTTTCGTTTTCGATAGTATTGTTTCATTTGTTCAACTATTAACGAAAGTGTCAGAGAAGATCACAATGCTTGTTAAAACGAGTAATTACATAGATAGTTCAACGATTGTAACATTATCTATTCGAGATATCAGTCTAATCGAGATTAGAATCGTTTTATTCAGAAAAAAACATTAAAGAATATCTGAATCACTGATCAACGTAAATTTTAACAAATATTTTTTTTCTGCTGACGAGAGCGAAGTATTAGTTAAGACTGTTGTTTTTTTTATTTTTTTAAAAATGGCATTACATTCTTTGCTACTGGACTGTTGAAATCAACACAACTTATATGAAACATGTGGTAGATGGTTTTGAGTGCTTGACGAAACTCTTTGATGTAATTGAAGATAACTGTGTTGAGAATACAGACAAATTCTGACAAGATTGAGGATGGGGACGAGACTATGGCGACCCATTTAAGGCGAAAGTGAAATCAGTGATAATCAACATTTCAACAATTCTTCGAATGTTTTCTATTTTTGTGGTATTTGTAAATCTGTATGGTTCCTTTTTCACATTCTTTAAAAATTTTTAATGCCGCAATTGCTACGAGTTTGGATTGCTTTTTGTGTTCCGTATTGTTTCGTTTTTAATTGCTCCGTCAAAATTAAGAACGATGAGTCTCAATTCTCTCAGACGTACATTAATCTAAGAAGGAGTTCAATTTTATGTAAACATAAGAGAAAAGAGACCGTCTGAAAATCGCCAATATCAATCAAATAACTATTTAGAATAGTTTCTGTTTATTTCAACAACAATCTCTGATAGAGAAAAAAGACAAACTAAACTAGAGCCAAGAGAAAAAAGACAAACTAAACTAGAGCGAAGAGAAAAAAGACAAACTAAACTAGAGCCAAGACAAAAAAAGATCTTTGTTGTGTTCATAGACAAGAGTTCCATTCAGATACATACGGGAGAATTTCACTATTAACAGATAAATCGGTCATTTAGTATATCAACACCCATACCAGTCGATAGTTCACGACGGATAGCTCCATCATTTTCCGTCAATATTGGTAATTCAGTTCCATTTTCAATTGCAGTTAGAAATTGTTCAACATAATTTACATTTATTGTATCTTTTGATTGAAACCAATTGATTTGTTCTTTAAATAAAGCCATTTCAGCTAATCTACCGAATTCTTGGTCACATTTCGGTTTGTCGATCTGGCTATATTGCAACATGTTGGGTGTACTCATGTTAATGTCATCGACTTGCTAAACAAAAAAAGAAACCTTCGATATCTTATTTTAGGTTTCCCCTATTATCAATGTTATATAGAGGAAAAAACTTCAACAGGCTCTTTACTTGGCGTATTCGAACATGAGCACATTCATGTAATGCAATGGTGATTAAATCCATTTTTGTAATTGAGTTCAATAAACGAGTATTCGATTTCCATTCAGAAATCTTAGCCGAAAAATAATTTTCATTAATGAACAACTCGTTTATGCCAGAAAATCCACGTAATGTTGGAAAATCGATCGAAATAAAATGGACTTGCATCGGAGTTTTAGCCATTTTCTTGATTTCCGTATTTCGACCGAAAACTTCATGCATCAGATCTTCAATCAATTTGATAATCTACAAATAAACAAACCAAACTAAATAACTATGAGAAAATTAAGAGAAAATTGGTCGCACGACCACTCTGAAAAAAGAATCTCTAAATCTTCAAATATGTAAATTTCGATTTGGCCGCACTATTCGATAGACTTATATCTGAAAAGTTGTTGGTAAAAGGAGGAGAGTGACACTAAACTCATACGCTCACTTTCATTCATAGCTTCTCAAAAGAGATACTATTAATTAAACATATTGCTATTTAAAATGCCGTAGCTATTTAAGCTGGTACTCAGCTATTTAAAACTTTCCAGAGCTATTTAATTCGAATCACTGTATAGTTTAGCCAACTATTCAAAATCAAGTACTTTCAAGGTAGGTCGAAACTTTGATCCATAAAATGCTCGATACTATTCAAAATCTTTTGAGTCATCTCGACTCATGACAAAGTTGCGTCCAGAGCCGTTGCCGTTCCTTTTTCACAAGCTAATTTATTTGAATAGTTCCATATCCGAGTGCTATGCAATACAATATTGTCAGAGAAAAGTCAAAAAGAATTAAAAATAAATCGAGGTTGGCAAAGAAACATCGATAAATATATAGAAGATCAGAGGAGAAGGAGCATCACTTGATGGCCATGTTAAGAATGCAGTCTTTCAAGTCGAAAATTATTGACGAGAAACGGTACACATTTCAAAATGCTATACCATTTACAATAACAATTAAAACAGATCTCTCCGCAATTTTCTCCATACTATATATCCTAGTATTGTAAAGGACAAAACTGTCAGAAAAGGGCCAAAAATAAATAAAGAATATGTTCAAGTTGATAAAGAAACCTTGATAAATGGACAGTAAACAAGAGGAGAAGAATCGCTTTATTGCCTCGTTAAGAATACAGTTTTTTTTATGACGATACTTATTGCAGAGCATATATTAACTATCTCAAATAGCCACACAATTTACAATAGCAATAAATGTAGATTGTTATCCTCATCCTCAGTTTTTTTCATTTTTTTGATCGACACTAAAAACATTATATATACCATTCGTTGTAAAGATCCGCAATGTAATCATACAGTTCTAAACAGGAAACCACTTCAATAACAACAAACAAAACAAAAAAAAGTTTCTTTGAAAGACCTAACTGGTCGTCAAACTTTTCTTCACAATTTTTTCCCACCCCTTTCTCAGCATTTACAGTAACAATAAAAGCAAGTTACCCAGCAATTTTGCTCAAATAGCTATCAATTACATTGAATAGTATTAAAAAGTTAAAATAGCTGTGTGCAACTTTAAATAGCTATTCAAAAGTTGAAAAAGCTATAGAAAAATTCACATAGCTGTAGAAAAGTTTAAATGGCTATGGATAGCTTTAAATAACTATACAAGAGTTTAAATAACTATAGATAACTTAAAATTTCTGCGCATACTCTAAATGGCTATACGCTGGTTTCAATAGCTATTGATCTTAGAATCTTTACACAGCAAAAATTGTATCTCTTTTGACAATGAACCCTTTCATTATCCGCATCGTCATCACGATTTATTTATTTGAACTCACCTGAGGATGATTGATGGTTTTCAGTACAATCGATTTCCACTGTTCCAACTGTTGTGTCAGATTTGTATGAACAAATAAATCTTCAATTTTCATAAAGAGTAATACTGCTAGCCATAACTGCATTTCCATTTTCGTAATGTGAACCATTAATGTTAGTTGAGCACGAGCATGAATATCCGAACCATTTCGTTGAACAATATTAGCCAATGCTGTAAATCCTTTATTTGGAAATGAAATTTTTAACTTTTCGCCATAATGACTGGAAAAATTCATAATGACAACTGCTGGCATATTTCTAAAATGTAGATATACGCATTTTGGTGAAAAATATCAGAAAAAGAAATCTTTTTTTTCTTGCTGAAATTACATACTGGACAGATTCTTCTGGTTTCGTACATTGCAATGGAGTCGGTGTAAAATTTTTCAGTTTCTGAACGAGACTAGATAGATCAACATATTCATCATTTTGATGTGCTGGTAAAAATTCATCACGAAAACATTGTATCACTCCAGCCATCTGAAAAAAAGAATGACGATCATAATTAGCATTTAATTCATAAATATAGGAAGCTAATTCTAGAATAGGATGAGAGTGTATGAAAAACTGCACTTGTACCGAACAAAATCTGGTACAACTGCAGAAGAACGACACCCCCATTGTTTAACATATACAGAACAGAAAAAAAAATCTATTGGTGCATACATATAACCACTATATTATACACATAAAATATTAAATATAGATATCATATGAGCATGAGAGAGTAGGGTGTAGGTGTTCTCTTCATCCACACCCTTGTTGAACAAACAAACGCATTCCGAACAAGTAACTCGAAACATGTTCGTCTGCTGACATATAGCGCTTTCGTAGCATTTTTTCAGAATTCTCTCCCAGTGTTCGTACGCGTTCGCACGTTTCAAACGCGCTTCGCTCCGTTCGTCTAGACCTGGATAGAATATCAAAGATAGATGTCATATAAGATCAGTTCATATTGATGTTGAGACAATCTCATACAAAGCCGGTGATTTGGGAGGGTGTGGATGAAGAGAACACCTACACCCTACTCTCTCATGCTCATATGACATCTATACTTAATATTTTATGTGTATAATATAGTGGTTATATGTATGCACCAATAGATTTTTTTTTCTGTTCTGTATATGGTTGAGATAAAGTTACACACACTTCTATCTACAGACACAAATCGCCATTGCACTAAAATTACACATCGCCTCTATAATTTTAAAGAGGGCGTTCGTGTGTAGCTTTTCTTAAAACATACGCGTTTATATATTTTATGATTCGATAAAAAACACTGAATGTAAAACTGTAATAATAGTTCTTCTGATTTTAGTGTGAAATGATTTGAGGGGTATCATGAAGAAGATATTAAAATGAAATAAATAAATATCCAGTTGCNGGTTTACATAACCCTTACTATTTAGCATCAATAAATCCCATTTTTCACGGGCTTTCATTTGGTATAAAATTCATCATATCACCTATTTGAAATTATAGCGTTACCCCCCTGGAATAATATTTTTTCCAACCGTGTACATAATTCAAGATCTTGTCTATGAAACAAAAAGTCATGCACTGTAAAGACATTTTGAGATCTGCACATGATAAACTATAACATTCGGTGAATAGAATTATTCGATTCTATGAAATTTAATTTTAATATATGTTTTCTTATGTTAACGTAAGATTGAGTAAATATGGAATAATTTTCGATTTAGATAAAATCAAAAAATTATACATATGATATTCGATAGATTTATTTGAAAATTTCTTTTGATTGATAATAAAACAATGATTCTACATTTCAATATAAAATATTTTTTATTATACTTCATCTTTCAAAAGCCGATTTCTTGTCAAGAATTCATTTCTCATTTTTCATAAAACTCTTCGACTTTCTAGATGGCGGTAAAACACAGAAAAGGAAACAAATTGATTTTTTTAACGTTTATTCATCGAACCAATCCCTATTGTATTTCACTTACTATCACATTTATCATCTTAACAACATAAGCAGCTGTGCATTATTTTTCTTTTAAAAAATAAAATCTTTTTCTTATTTCTATTTCGAAAATGACAAAAATATTTAATTCATTTAATGATGCTAATGATTTTTCATCGTTATCACATCATGTATTTTCACATTATTGTGAAAATGATAATGAATCTTATTCTTCAAAATATTTACCACCAATACAACCTCCACCTTCTACACCATTGTTATTACAAATAAATAATAAAGACAATGAAATAAGTAATGGTCATCATAAAATTCATGCACCAATTAGTATTCGTGAACCATTTTCTGCACTTATTAATTCACTTATTCCATCGCCACAATTATTATTACATGATACTGATGAACATACAATATATGATGAATATGGTTTTCGTATTGACATTAAAGAAAATGAACAACATTATGAAATTATACCTGGTATTGAAAATGAACAAGTAAAACTTCGATGGCTTACACATCTTGATTCAACATATAAAATTGATGTTATTCATTTACCAATACAAGAACAAGAATTTGTAGAAAAAATTGATCCAAAACAAATACGGCAAGATACAAAAATTGCTTTACTTTTACAGCAATCATTTGGCATTCCATCATCAATACGTGCTCAAATTTGGATGTGTCTTAGTGGTTCTGTACATAAAAAACATCAAGCAAATATGTCTTATACTGATATGCTTAAACAATGTAATAATGATGTTCAACTTTATTCGAAACAAATCGAAAAAGATCTTTTAAGAACATTACCAACGAATGTTTGTTTTATGACAATAAATGCATCAGGAATATCTCGATTAAGACGAGTTTTACGAGCAATCGCATGGCTTTTCCCAGGTATAAACAAGAAAAAAAAAAAACAAATATTTCTTTTTGAAAAACTATTTGTATTTTTAATTGTTTTAGATATTGGTTATTGTCAGGTAAGATAAATTCTCATGATTTTATTTGATTTTTGACGAAAACAAAAATTTTAGCCTTTAACACAATATGTACAAAAGAATCAAATAACAAGGTTTTGACTTAAAAATTTTAGCTTAAAAGAATACCTTCTTCAAGAGATAATGAATTTTCAAAAATTACTCATAATTCGACAAAAGATTCGAGAATTTCATATTTTTTTGGAAATTCAATATCTTGTGAAGTGAACATTCTTTTGAACTGAACTTTACAAGTCAAAATATTGTCATTCAATTCTATTATATATACTATTCTATAAAGTAAAACTTCAGTAAAACTATTATAACTATGTTGAGAAAGATCTATGTGAGCTTGATAGATTTCCTAAGAGTTCAAAAATCTCTACTTCTCAATTATAAGACATTGCTACATGAAGAGACACATGGTAGATGGCAATAGTCTTAACCACTATTTTATTTTCCTAGTGAACTAATTATAAAGTAAAAAAAAAAGGTACATACGTCGTCTTGATACAACTAACGACCTGGCACAGATTTTTATAACGAACTCAGTTGCTAAATGAACATAAAAGTATCTTTACTATTTTTTTTCTATCAAATTCAGATTTCAATCATGCTTCATCATGTTTAATATTTTGAATAATACAGAATAAAATAAAAGATCTGGTATGTCGCTTAATTTTTTTTTTCTATGGCATAAGTCTCAACAAAAATAAATTATTGCTTGAAAATTTGATTAAAAAAAAAACAAAAAGAGTTCATATTCAAAACGTAATTATATTTACTTTTTTTTTTGTCAATATGCTAGGGTATGGGTGTTATTTGTGCAACATTATTATTATTATTCGAAGAAGAAGATGCTTTTTGGATGATGTGTTCTATTGTTGAAGATCTTCTACCAGGTCAATATTATTCCGTATCATTATTTGGTGTACAAGTTGATATACGTGTATTTCGTTATTTAATTCAACAATATCTTCCAAATATTCATAAATTATTTAATGAACATGATATTGATTTAACATTAATATGTTTTCAATGGTTTTTAACATTATATTCCAATGTATTTCATACAAAATTTACTTATCAATTATGGGATTATTTTTTTCTTTATGGTTCAATTATATTATTTCAAATAGGTTTAATTATGTTTAAACAATATGAAGAAATTTTAATAGAATATAATAATAGTGCACAAATATTTAATTTTCTATGTGAATTACCACAATTATTTGAATATGAATATGGTAATAATCAACAAATATTTCAAGATTTACCAAAATTATTTAATTTAACATCAACAACAATAGATACATATAGAAAAAAATATTTAGCTGAATTAATGTCCCAAGAAGGTTTTACAATAAATCCAAAAATGAATTTATTAAATTTACCAAAAGATATTTTACAACGTCGTCATAATCAAAAATTAACATCTACAGATCGATCAAGTGGATTTTTTTCTCGTAATAAATCAAATTTAATATCAAATAATTGTCAAGCACTTATTGAACGTAATATAACACAAACTGAAATGCTTGTTAATTTACGTGAAGCTATACTTAAAATAGCAAAACATTTTAAAGATAATGATCCTCAAGGTTATGCACAAGAAAATATTGATCTTAGTGTTGATTATTCAATTGAATCACATGTTAAAGATCATGAGCATTATGCTAATATATCATTACAAAAATGTAAACGTGCTAAAGCATTATTAGATTTTGAATGTCAAGATTCAAATGAACTTGGTTTTAAAAAAAATGATATTTTAAAAATTTTATCTATGTCTGATGAACATTGTTGGATTGGAGAATTAAATGGTAAACATGGATGGTTTCCAGCTAAATTTGTACAATTAGTTGATGAAAGATCTAAATTATATTCATTAGCTGGTGATGATAGTGTTAATGAAAATATATCGGATCTTGTTCGAGGAAAATTAGGTACATGTATCAAGTTAATATTTGAACATGGATTAAGAAAAACTTCGACTGTACTTGGTAAGAACATGAGAATAAAGAATTTTTTTAATTTTTATTTACAGTTTTCCATCAGGAAGAAGAAGAAAATAGTTGGTAGTCACTGAAGAAATTAGAATATCGTATCTAACGAGGAAACCTTGTTAGGTGTCAAATCTTTTTTTTTTTCACCGAGACGATGTTCATTTGATGAATGCTAGAAAGTAATATAAAGATCTAGAATGGTTTGGTTTTTCGAGTCTTTGTTCCTTAGATATCGAAAGCTTATTGGGTTTTTCAACAGAAAGCCATGGTCCCTCTCAGGTCACATAGAAAATCGACTTTCGAGTTTTGATTTCAAACTTTGCACAAACAAATTTCTTATTCAGATTAGTTCATTTGAACAAGTTTTTATTTTTCTATGATTTTCTTTCTAAACACATGAATAGATATGAACAATATTTGCTTTTATATATATGAGAGTATTGCAAATATTCTGTATCTTAGAAATGGAGATACCAGAAAAGTCACAACTTCCCAATGAACTTATATCATTAAGAATTTTATTCGTGCAAAGCTTCAGATTGAAAGTCAAATTTTCACGTGAAAATAGCTTTTTGTTGGAAAACCTAGTAAAATTCTGATATCTCAAGAACAAAGGTCAAGAAAGCGAAACCATTCTAGACTTTTCTATTACTTAGTAGTACTCATCAAATGAACATCGTCTTACAAGGGAACTTTCCCAGGTACCAGAGCGCTTTTCAGTCGGAGTTTTGCGCATCTTGTAGCCTATAGTGAGCTATGTCTATGGTAAAAAAAGTTCGTCCCTCTGGCTTGTTTCTGACGAGATATCGAGTTTTTAGTGTCTTTTTTCTATAGCACCCCACTTTTGCAGCAAAGCTATATTTTTGAATTTTGATCTGAAACCTGTCCCACATAAAGGCCACAGCTAGACTAGTTTGCATAAAAATTTTCAGAAGTTTCTGACAACGTCTCTCCGAGATACGAAGATTTGAAAAAATGCATACTTTATGTACCATCTATGAAAAAGGGTCTGTACCTTGATAGTTCCATATTTCGAAGAAACTTTGTCCGAAACGTCTGAAATTTTTTATACAAGCTAGTCTAGCTGAGGCCTTTATGTGGGCCAGGTTTCAGATCAAAATTCAAAAATATAGCTTTGCTGCAAAAGTGGGGTGCTATAGAAAAAAGACACTAAAAACTCGATATCTCGTCAGAAACAAGCCAGGGGGACGAACTTTTTTTACCACAGACATAGCTCACTATGGGCTACAAGATGCGCAAAACTCCGACTGAAAAGCGCTCTGGCACCTGGGAAGGTTCCCTTGTTAGTTGAACAATAATTTTACATCTGGAAAGATTTCTTTGTAATTTTCATCGGTTTCTAATGATCTCGCAATACTCTCTTTCATAGCTAAATAATTCCGAGTCTATCCAATGCAGAGTGTTGATATTCAACATCTTCATACTGTATAAGCATTAAAAATTTGCGAGATGATCTCAGTTTCAAAAATATTTTCTCAGCAAAATATGAATATTTTTTTACAATTCCATATTTCTTCTTTCATTCCAAGTAATTCAAATAAAGAAAATATTAAAACGAATTAAATATATACTAAAAATAATTTTCTTAAGCTTCAAAATGAAAGTAGAATTAGTAAAAAAAAACTCTCGTCGGAACTGAAAAGTTTTTCTCAAAGACAAATATCATAAAAACGAACTGACATGGTTGACTTTCATTTCTGTTTTTATTTATGATAGAATTTAAATAAAGAATAAAGCTCGTTTTTGATAAAAATTATTATTATATCCTTGGTAAAACTAACAACTGGAAGTTATTGCTCTTTTAACAAGTTATATCAATGATTGCCTACAATCTGTTTTCGATAAAGTTAAGACTACCATATGTTGCATATTCGATAGACTTCATTAACATCATAAGAGAAAATTGAATATTCATAAAGATATAATGAAAACTCGTTAATTGCTTTTGAATTGTCTTGTATATTGTTGACATGTCATTGTATTCAATAGAAAACTTTTTTTTCTTTCTTTATTTATACAGGTGGTATTTGTCATCCATGGTTATTTATTGAAGAAGCAGCATTACATGCAATTAATAAAGATTTTGATAGTGTTTATGCTCGTCTTGTACTTTGTAAAACCTATCGTTTGGATGAAGATGGTCGAATATTAACACCTGAAGAATTATTATGTCGTTGTATACGTTCAATTAATTATACACATAATCTCGCTCATGCACAAATGGATGTTAAATTACGAGCATTTATATGTGTTGGTCTTAATGAACAAGTTCTTCATTTATGGTTAGAAACATTATGTTCATGTACAGATATTATTAATAAATGGTATTTACCTTGGTCATTTTTACGATCACCATGTTGGGTACGTTGTTGAATTTAATACATTTTTTTTTGCTCATAGACCGTGACAAACGTTGATATGAAATCATAGGCCATATATCAATAACGAATCGTGATAATTATATGACCTACTTTCTTATTACATTCCTGGAGGGTTAAGTAAAAAGATGATGAAGAAATGTATTCCAAGATAGATAGAATAAAATAAATCTCTATGTAATTAGCAACAGCAGCTATATCGTATTTTATATTTTAATCCCACAGAGATTGTGCTAACATCTTTTTTTTTTTCTCTGCTTTTATAATTTATTTTTAAAATAGGTTCAAATAAAATGTGATCTTCGAGTTTTACAACAATTTTCGTTTACTCTACAACAAGATTTTGAATTACCAGCTGCTTATAGACAATTAGATGTTTTATCAAGTGTACGAGATATGTTAATGAAACATCATTTATTTAGTTGGGATCTTTGAATATAATATTTATTTCACTCGATGATTTATGTGCAATAAATATATTCGATATTGTTATTTTAATTTCAAATCAAAAATGAAGACGAAAAACTATGATATATTATTTTGTTTTTATTTATTTTTCTTGTTGTTGTTGTTGCGTATTTTCACTAGATTATTAGAGCAAATTAATATGAAAAAACAAAGACAGTGATTATAATTGTTAAAGATTTTTATCGATGTTGTCGTATTTTATGTTGTAAAGAACACAAAAAAAAAAAATAAATAAATAAAAGAATTAGTTATTCTTCATTTTATTGCAAATAATAAATCTAGAAAAAAAATTTTGATACCTATGCGTGTTGAAAAATGATTTAGTTATAGGGTAAATCCGTGATAATTCAGCTATATGTTAGAAAAATATATTTCTATCGTGATAGTTAAATGAGAAGGGATCAGAAAACAGCTTTGGTTGAAAAATTTTGTCGATTTTCATCTAAAATGGTGTAGTAGAGAACATCTAAACTGATACAACTTCCAAAGGATCTTTCTATTCATTGAAATTTTATCCAGTTATGAATGTTTCAAAAGGAATTGGTTTTCGCATATTTTTATAAAAATATAGCGTTTTGAAACATTCATGTCTTGGCCAGATGTCAATAAAACGAAGAATCCTTGGGACCTGGTGTCCTATGAAATGCTCTCGGCAAAACCCGATAAAAAAAACAACTTTCTCTAGAAAAGCGATTGGATACCTATGGATTTACTCTATACTTGTTTCTAAGAGTTTAGCTAAATTTCTGATAAATGTTTATATGATTATTCGAAAAGTTCATATGTCTCTATTCAGACATTTTCGATCAATAGTACTAACATATTTTCCAAAAACAAAAACAATTAGTTTTATATAAGTTAATTATTTATGGTTTATTAAACTAATTATTAGCGGTAATAAGATGAAGAAAAAAAAACAAAGTTATTAATTGAAGTAAAATCAAGTTTATTATATTTCATTTTAAAAATATGAAAATATGTTTTCTTTTAGTTTTGAATGCTAATGAATAACATTCATCGGCAATGTCTTAATGACACATTCATACGAGTGCAATAGAGTTTAGATAATAATGATCTAAGTTAACAAAAAAGAAAGGAAAAATTAAATGAAAACAGAAATGTATAATTTCTTTTTTTTTTCTTCTATTGTTATTTTTGCCAAATTCGAATGTTTGTTGGTCGAAGTTCAGCACTAGCTTGTGGTCGCTGTTGTATCATTTGGCACAGTTGTACGTGTATTAACATTGATATAGGATCATGCATAAATACATTAAGACTATATAAATATTGAAATTGATCTAAAAATAATTGAATTGTTTCAGGTAACGAATTATTATTTTGTAAGTATAATGATAAACAATTTAAATTTAAATTAAAAAAATCAATAAAAATTGTTCGATCATTTATTGAAAGATAATCATCACGTAGAGTAAGAATACGTATTGATAATGGTGATTGTAACATATTTGTTTTTATCAAACGAAGTAAATAATGACAAGGTATGTCGAGATTATCAATATGCTGTGCACTTTGTTGTAAAAGATAACGTAAAAGTGAATCATCAAAATGACATGGAGATGGTAATATTAATTTACGAATTTTTGATAAAAATATTGATTTATTTAAATATGATAATATAGAAAGAGTTGGAATCATTTTTGAATGATTTAATTGAACTAATTCAAGTGTATCAACATTAGAAAAAAATCTGGTTACTAATGGCCAATTTGATGTCATATTTAATTTTAAATGGTTGACATTAGCATATGGATCATCAACAGGTAATACAGCTGAAGAAACAAGACTATCTGTTGTTGTATCCAATTGAGTAAATGATGGCATAGGTACTGAATAAACGTGATAATCATTTGAATTTGATCGAGATTCACAAACAATATTCCAATTTTTTGCAAGATAGAATGAACTTTGAAATGAACCTGCAATTTCACATATGTCAGTAGAATATGTATTACATAAATATAAATTTATTTCAAATTCTTCTAATAAAGGTAAACGTTCAATCAATGTTTGACATCGATAACCATCAACAATGAATGTTTTTGTGCATTGAATAGTATTGGAATAATACAGTACTCTTAATTGTAATAAATTTAATAGAAATCTTTCACATAAATTATGTTCTACATTATAACTACGTAATTTCAATACCGTTAATAATGGTATACGAATTTGATTTAATTCAATTTCTGTACCAGTTAATGTTATATCAAGATAATGTAAATTAGGAAAAAATGTTGAAAAACCAATTAAATCAATTAAATTCAATTGACTAACAATTAATTTTTCTAGTCGACAATATTCTGAACGAAATTGAACAGAATTTTTTGAAATAACATTTAATTCAATTAATTCATTCATTTCATCAATAAGAATAACACGATTATTATCACTACATTCAGGATTTTCTAATGTTAAATGAGTTAAATGAGATAATTTTGTTGGAAATAATATATGATATTCATCTAATGCTGGTTGAATTAAATATAATTTTTTTATATTAATCATTTGATCAAATGATATTTGACTTAAAAATAAACGTATTTCTCCAAATGTATATTGGTTTGATAATGTTAAATCATGAATTTTTTCAAGAAAATTTTCTTTCGATTTTATGTAACGACATGTAAACATAAATTGTGATTTTATCATATAACGTAAATCTATTTTTGATAAATTTATTGAACGAAGACGAGTATTTATAAGTTCATGTATTCGATCATTATGATGTATTAATTCATAAAATGAATAAATTATTTCATAGAAATATAAATAATCAAATATATCAAGAAGAATTTCATCAGGAAAAGCAAGTAAAGACATCTTTCAAGTTTTATTAAAAAAATGAAAAGAATGATATGAAACACTTATTGTCTTATCTTTACCTATGATATGACCAAAAACGTATTATAAATACAGAAGATAATATAACATATAGACCTGCGAGAAAAACGAATCATGCACTTGTTCTTTAATGTGAGACAAATTAATGCATATAATTTATTTATTATTCAGTGATTTTAAACTATGCGATATTTTATTTTATTTTTGTATCAAAGATTTTATGATGTATATTTTGTTGATTATGTTTTTTTTTCGATCATGATAAAAGATTTGGATACAATTAATAAAATATCTTGGGTATTGATGCTGCAGAACAGATTGACTCCTTATCATCAACATAGAACTGTTTTATTTTTTGTGCGGTATAAGAATTTCTGGTCGTGGCAAATCTCAAATTGTGAATAACTTTTACTAAACCTCTGATTACTAATTTGTGATTTCTGACAAAAATAACTTCTGATAAAATAATAGCAAAACAGAAATCAGAGATAGAATAAATGAAAAATATTGTTTTGTTCACTCTCATTTTGACCTTCAAGATAATAAACTCCTGATTTCTTAGTTTTGATTTGGAATGATAGCATTGAAGAAAAGAAATAATCATATTTATATTAGTTCAAACTGCTAGAATTTTTTTCAATTGGCAGAACTTCAAAGAAATTGAAATTTATAATAATTTTGGCACATACATTTCAAAATAAGTACCAATTTGAGATGTACCACTCCTCTAAAAACTTTACGGAATAGTAGTGCTACGCAAGACTTTTATAAAAGTAATCATATGCAAATACATGATGTTTTACAAGGTTCTTTCTTAGATTAAATTATTTATCTTTTTTGTAAGATCACAGAATTATGAGCTTCGCCGATTTAAACCTAACAACTTAGTCTTTATTTCTATGCTAATTGAAAATTAATATATCATAATTGAATATTCAAATTTTATTCTGATCTTTCACTGACACAAAAAAAAAAACAGAATATTCTTGTAAGAAATAGTCCAATGTGATCAATGATACTGATTGCAATGTGCAGAAAATATGCATATTCTTCTTTTTTTTTATCTTGATGTACCCCCTTGGAGTGTGTGCAAAACCTCGAGCATGAAGATATATCTGGGCATATCGTTAGCTATGTTTTCAGAGCAATAACAGCTACATAATGTCCATTGACACAGTTAATAACCAGTAATTTTATTCACCATAGTATGGAGTAAAATAATGAAGACATCGTATTGTCTATACTAAAAAACAACTGACTAGACCAGTATTAATCGAAAAGTTATGAAATTATCTCTTGAAGCGTAAATGCATTGCTCTTACAATTATTTTTATAATAAATATTAAAGAATATCTTTACATCATAAAAGGATCTTTATTAATTGAAATACAATACTATAATGAACTTGAAAAATAAATTAATTGAATAAAAAACATGATTAAACCTAAATTAAAATTGAATTTGAAGTAGATGATTCTTAAGTAAATATCTTGTTCAGAACATCATAGTAAATCTCTTGACCAAAATAAAATATATGCAAAAAGAAATTAAATGAATTCATTGTCACTTTATTCATTAATATTATATAGCTTTCTCTATCGCAGAATAGTTTTACGATATTTTCGACAAAGATTGATTTTGTTTTCAAATTTAGATTAACTATGACTAATTGAAGGTTGGCTATAATTAGACGGAAAGAAAAAATATCGAAAAGCCCTTAAAAAAAATTCTACTAACAAGATGAAGTGTTTATTTTTGGGCTTAACACTAATATTGTTAATAGGATCATGCACAAGTCATAAAATGCGAACAAAAAAAAAGAAAAGATTTATTAAATATCATTTTTTTCCGTTTAACAATAAACAATCTAAGTATTCCATTGCAATTAGGGATGTCGGTATAACCTTCAAAGTTTCTAGAATACTCATATCTACAATTATAAACTAAAGATGTATAGTATCAGCGTTCATTAGAAACATTAAATTTTCAATATTTTCTAATGTCCGTGCCAGTATTAAAGCCGGTGTGGGTGTAAGTGCAATAACTCGATAACGGCAACAGTTAGTGACCGCATGAGACAAAATTCTTTTAACACTAATCATCTTCGGAGAACATGCAAAAGAATGCATAAAAATGATTGAGCATCTAGATAAAATTTTGACTTTGATCTTTGATTTAGATAGAGAGAGACTTCAGATCTATAGTTCAAGATACAATGCACTTTCTTACTTTTCATCGAAATGTTAAGCTATTTTGAAAAAAAAGTGTGAGAACTTAATAAAAAAGTCAGTAAAACTCTCTATTATTTTCGCATGTAAGTACATGATTTCTTTTGCTCAACCTTAGAATATAATAAGAAAACCATTTCTATTGTATCTTGAACTATCGATATGAAATTCCTCTATCTAAATCAATGATCAAAATCAAAATTTTATCTAGATGGCAGATCATTTTCATGCTTTCCTTTTGTATGTTTTTCGAAGATGATTAGTCTTAAAAGAATTTCGTCTCATACATTATCGGAGAAAAAGATATCTTGACTTTTCCTCTTTCAGTTGGCAAAAACCGCAAACCGCTAACTATTGCTGTTATCAAGTTATGACAGTACACCCACCCCTTTTTAATTCTGGCACGGACATTAGTGATAACATTATTCTCGTTTCGTATTGATTTTTCGATATGTTCTCAATAAAATTTATTTTTATAATTTTTTGAAGTTTCACTTTAATATCTATTCGATGACTTTTTATTATTTTGATAGATAGTTTTCTCTACTCATCATTTTGGCATATTCACTAACTCGATTAAAACATAATAGATCAACTCGAATATATGGATTAGTATTTGTAATATCATAGATGCATACATATATCAAGACTAATTGAGTTTTTGATAAACTATAAACTTTACAGCATAAGTTTCTCATCAATTTCTTTTTTTTTTTTGTTCTATGATAAGCAGCAATAATTAGTCAATAAACCTTTTCATTCTATCACTTTTCAATGCCATGTTATTTTTTTGTCGATCTTTGATTTGACGCTGATATTTGCAAGACCTATTATAGATGCGAATTATGAAGGGCACATTAATTGGCATTTCTATAAACATTATATTCATATATATATATTGTTGTTAATAGTCTAGAACAATATAAACAAGATTCGTTTTTCAATTCGATGCGTGTATGCGCCGTTAGCTGCCAATTTTTTTTATGTTATATTTTTTGTATGAGTCAAAACACGAGAGCTACTCTCCCAACTACCACCGGGATTTGGCAAGAAAAGAGAAAAAAAAGATAAAGAGAAAAACAAAAAAAAAAGAAGGGACAAATATTGGCAGCATTACGCACACACACAATAAGAGAAATAAGCAAGAAAAGAGATCATAAAGAAGATATTGCCAAAAAAAAACAAAAGAGACTAGTGAAGAAAATTATGAATAGCACAAAGACGCAAAAGAATCAATTGAGCATGTTCACAAGAAAAAAAAACAAAATAAAGAAAGTGCATACACACGCATATCATTAATATACAACAGTTCTAAAACGCACTGTAAAAACACACATATATATATACGCGCTTTGTTTTCGATCTTGCTTTTTGTTTGTCTCTTATTTTGTCAAGTATGCAATATTTGATTTAAAATATCAGACTAATCATAATCGATGTTCTTTCATAGCAACTGGATGTGTATTGACAGCCATCATATAACTATAACGATTAGGATTTGTCATAGTTATATTTGGCGATTGTGAAGTCTTTTTATAAGCAACTGTTGATGTTGTTCGTATAGGTAAGATTTGATGTTGAGGAAAAGTTTGTTGCTGAATATTATGTACACCTGATAAGGCTTCAATAGGTCCTACAGAACTGTGTTGTTGATCCTGTTGTTCATTATTATTTGTTGTAAGATATGAATAATCTAATTGTAATTGTTGAAAATGTCGTCGAAGACGATCAGCATATGCTTCATATCGTTTTAACTAAAACGATGAAAAAATGTTTGATAAAACAAAACTTTAAAAACACTAATGATTCTTTACTTCATATTCAAGATAATCAATTTTATCTTTATGTTCAATCATATCTCGTGCTTTAATTGTTGTCGGTTGTTTAATATCTCCATTTGTAGTGATATTACTTTCATTATTAATTGTTGTATATGAATGACTTTTTAATTCATTTAACTGACGTGATATTTCATTGATTTGATTAGTTATATATTCATATTGTTCAAACTATAAAAATTAAATATTTCATTTTGTTTTCTTTTATTATCTAATCTAATAACAAAAATTTCTTACAACAGAATAGCGTGTTTGTACACTAGGTAAAAGTGGTCGTTGAAAATGTATTGATGATGAATCAATAGCTGCTGGTAATGATGGCGATGAAAATGATGCTGCTATTAAATTAATAGCATCAATCCATTTTATCATTAAATCATGATCACTTGTTTGAAACAAACATTCAGCCCAATCAGCTGTTTTTAAACGAAATACATGTTGACGTTTACGATAATCATTAGCTTCTTGAGCATATGCATGATGTAAACGTATTGCATTTGTATCACCAACTAGAATTGTTGCTGTTTGTTGATCATTTTTATGTAAATAAAGAACCATATCACGTAAACAAGCATAATATGCTTTCCAACTACGACGCATAAATGAAGCTAAAAAGGAATTTAAAAAAAATAGTTGAAATTTTTTCTTACTACAAATTATTTATTTACTTCGTTTTCCATCCGGCTCCACACAACATTTTCTCATGACATAGCCCTATGAAAAAGCAATTTATATTTAAAACAGATATTTAATTAAAAAATAATTATTTTTTTTTTTTTGTCATACCTGCATGTATTCAATACTTTTGCTGGTATCAGGAATCTTTAATAAAGAACGAATATTTTGATTTTATGACATTATATTATTAAACTTACTTCTAAAAATGGATTAACACAATTACTATATCCATGCAATGTTCCTTGTCCACCTAATCGTACATCAGTATAATCATCCGAAGCAAGGGTTCTAGAAAAAATAAAGACGGGAAAATAACAAAAAGGTTAATATTTGTTGTTTTTTTTTGTCATATGATGGAATGTTAGATAAAAAGAGACGCATCTGTTTTTATTTGTAGGAAGAACATAACGACGTTATTTTAGGCTGACAAAATAATAATTTCTCCGAAATACGCCTCTATAATTAATTTTTGCTTTCTTCTTTCTATAACTTGATAATATCTATTAAATAAGTATATATATGTAATGAAGATTTGTTTGCTTTAAGCTTAAGTGATGTATTCGTCCAATACTCTGTTTGATAGAAAATGTCAAATTAACACAGATATTTTTTCTTCTGTCTAATGGATTATCTATCTTTTGCTTTCTTACCTGTCTGTGTTTATGGGTCTTACTCGTTTTTTTTCCCTTATTTATTTTTTTTTTCGTCCTTCTTCCGTTGATGTCGTCAAGCAATCGTTACGTCTATGTATATTTCGAGCATATGTCATTTATCTCTGTACGTGTGCAAGTCATTGGTTGATGTCTCTATTTTGTGGTATGTAGAAGCATGTGCAGAACGCAAAGACTGATAAATATATATACAATGAAGGCTAGAAATCATCTTTTTCTTTTCTATATAAATAATTGTCAAAACGAATTAAAATAAATTTATATGACAGTATATTATTCTTTTTAGTAATCTCTTACTACAGTAGTTGTCTATTGAAAGAAACACAACATATTCCTTCTATCTTTCGACATACAATCTATATATTTTTCTTGTATTTTCTATGTTATGTATTAAATGAACGATGAGTATGAATATAGAAGGGTAGCTCAATAATAAAATTAGAAGACAAAAACCTTGAGAACGAGTAATTTGTTCAATGAAGATGGCAAAACACATTTTACGCGTGAACGAGAATGGTCACTAGAATGAGTACATTACATGCATACCCATGAGCTTCTCTACTTATACACGCAAACTAGTTTCCGGTATGTGTTGAATAACAATCGACAAACTATACGTTTAATTATACAATGAAGGTCATTGAATATATTTTTAGTTTTAGTTTTTGCTTCATCTGTTTTTGACATAAAAAAAAAAAATAAGATGAAAAAACAGATACCTTTTTAATTCTTCTTAATAAATAAAAAACATGCCGTTCTTCGTCGATGTATATTTCTCTGTAGGAATGCTATCTGTATGACAAATCGTTTCGACGGAATGTTGGCGTTTGTCAATTCTGTTTTTCTTCTCGTCTTTCTTTCTCTATCAAAACTAAATTCTTTCCCATCATCATGTCAATTAATCACATGTTGAAGTGAGAACAACGACTCATATATGCATGGCAATACAATTAGTTGTTGCCATGCTGGTATTAGTACAGTTCTATATGATTACAAGCGCATGCAAGTGCCAATCTAGTCTACATTGACAGAAGGACAAAACGATCAGCGAAACTGTTCTCATAACAAAAAAGAAACTAATGATAAGATTTTTTTTTTCTTTTTCTTCTTATCATTCTTTTTTTTGCTTTTCTGATCAGTTGGAAGTCTCTCGGTCAAGAAAAAAAAAAAAACATTATTTATAACTAACTGTTGTGTGTGCCCGATCAATTGATCGGATAAGAAGAAGAAAAAAATGCGCTCGCTTTTGCAAGAGAAAAAATGTACCGCCTAAAGCAATAGCATATGCATTTGTTTGATGTTCATCGTACTAATTTGATTTAAGAGTTTATTGAAAACATCTATTTACGAACACTTACGTTTCATCAATAAGTTGTTCATTTTTAATTGCATTGTATAATGATTTAAGTAAATCTTTCGAAAAATCAACTCCATCATTTAATTCGTGTAAATTATCACTAAATTGTTGAAATGTCATTTTATTTGTAATTTTCTATTTAATAAATAGAAAACAAAAAAAAATGGCTCGAAGAAAAAAGAATCTTTTACTACTTACTGAATCATGAAGATCCGTATTAAGCAACATAATTGCACAAGTCAACATATGACAAGCATCTAAATAATTGAAAAATAAAAATTTATTTTTCTATTTAGAAAAAAAAAAGATTATCAAAATAAAAAGAAAAGAACTTGCCTACAGATGTAAATGTGGTTGGATTACAATCAAGATATCTGGCAGCAAAAAAATGTAAAACACGTTCGCGATCTTGTGCTTCACCAATAATTGTAAATTGTTTAACAAATTTTCTTAATGCACGATCAAGTGTATCACCTTGAAAATCAAATAATTTAACATATTCTTCAGCTACCAATTGATTAAAATCATTCCTGGAATAAGAATTATAATTATGATAATTAGAAAAACAGCAATATGATTTCCATAGTGATAAACAGAACAAGGACATGTTTAGTTTTTTCTTGAGTTTTATAGAATAGAAATAAATATCGAAATCTTACTGTCATCCTATCTTGTCTTTTTTAGCTTGAGGATAAAAAAGTATAGAAAAAAAAACGACGAAGAGAAAAGTATATATTATTCAAAAAAAAAGGAGAAATAATAATCTAATCTTCCCGGCTCACCGAACAGTTTTATCCGCCGGCATAAATAACGACTATGGAGATGGAGATGATGAACAAAAATTGTTTCATTCAAGCGAAAATATCATTTTTTTTCTGTTTTGGTCAACATAATCTTTAAAATGAAACATGAATCAAACAATCCTTCGTACATGCTGCTATTAAAAGTTCTTTGTTTCTTGTGCGTTCTTTTTTTTCTCTTCTTGTTGTAGTTTTTAATGAGAATATGAATATCGGCGGAAATTCTAAAAGTTCTTATCGTTCTTGAATAACATCCTATTATTTTTTTTCGACTCCTTTGATAATCACATTGATAAAATAACTGTGACGATTTTCTTCGTTTCTCTTTTCTTTGGTCATAGGAACAACAACGACAACAACAACACTAATAATAATCATAAGTGAAAACAATGAGTGTCCCTAATTTGGATTTCCTGTTGCTCTCGAACTTAACAGAATAACAACGGCAAAAAAATCCAGATACTATGCATTTGCTTAAAATCGGTTTAGTTCAGCTTTTTCTTGTCTTCCTTGCATAAGCGAAATAAGCTTCTTTTCAAGCAATATTTTTACAGTTGGAATAAGGATATTTACCGACGAGAATCCATCGAGAAAAAAAATAATAAAGTAAATACTGATTGATTTTGATACAGATATTCAACATGGAAAACAAAATAGTACCTTTTAAAAAACAGCACATTATAACATTCAATAATATTAAAGAAATTTTCTCTATTTGTTTTTGTTAAAAAAAAGGATTATATGAATATATATATATATATTTATTTAATTACGACAAGAAAAATAAAAGGCACATACGTTCGTTCATTCGTACAGGTACAACAGTCGAACAAGCACATTCCCAACATGCACACATGTTGCTGTTTATTTCTTGGTTAAACTGTTCGCACGAACAGTAATATCGACGATAACAACTTGTGTGAATGACAGGAGAGAGACAATCAACGTTTTCTTGCCAATAACACGTTTTCAATATTTCAATAAGTTTTCCTAATCGATGCACATAACGTGTGAGCCGGTAGGCGGTCGTAGAACAGAACGGAGCGAAAATCGACTTTCCAACTACTACTATTTTACTCGCTAATGTTCAGTTTAGATGCCATGCAAAAAAGTTTCCATTGCTTATTTGCTCGCTCCGCTTGTCGTCGAACTATTTTATACACATGTGATGATGATGCGCTCGTTTGCAACAGAGACAGAGAGAGAGAGAGATAGAAAAGGAGAGATCGAGGGAAAGCAGACAAGCCGGAAGCCTGAAGAAACAGAGACAGAGAGAAATGAGAAGAATCAGTGGTTACTTGATAGTAGCAGATTTGAGAAAAATAGGAAGACAAGAAACACAAGAAAAGAAGACATATTCCGGAAGGAGATGACGCAATCAAAATCCTAACAATTTCCCTTTCTCTCTCTTACTATTTCTTTCTCATTTATATGCACGCAAGCGTGTTATTCTAATCAAATTAAGAACTAAGCAAAGAAGAAAAAAAAGGACAGTAAAAGAAGAAAAAAAAAATCTATCGTGCATGTGCATTGCATGCTTCTTGACAAAGATCGTTAAGGTAATGTTAGATGATTGAAAACTATCCTGTAAACAGTGAAGACTAATTTAAGGAAACAAAAAACAAACAAACAAAGCATAAGTTTCAAATCTTCGAAATATTCTCCTCACGAGTTTCTAATTTAAGAAGTAAAAAGAATATCTAATTACCTTTTACATAAATGTCTTACAACATCAGTTGATTTAAAACCATCTAATGTATAAAGACGTTTAGCCAATCGTCGTGCGGAAGGAAGATCAACTGATTTATTGACTGTTTCCGAAGTAACTGGTACTATAAATATAATAAATAATATACTTAACTATATTGAATAAAGAATAGAAAAACACTTATAAATTAACTCTATTATGTAAATTAATTTCTTCTTATATCTATATAAAAACAATAAAAAGCAACGAAACTAATTAAATTCTTACAATTAAATTCAAATTCATCATCAATATCACGAAGTCTCGCATCAATAGCATCTTTGATTTTTTGATCAAGTTCATATGATATTGGTGATTGTGTTGTTATTCTTGTTATTGATTGTTGCATTGTTGTTGGTAGTAATTGTCCATTAATATCATTATTACCATTAACAATAGCAAGATTATCATAATCAGCATGATTTGATGATGATATTGGTAAATCAATTAATGACGATGATGATATAGTTAGTTCATCAGTTGATTTACGACCACATGAATCAAGACTATTTTCACATGAACGACTTCGTTCTGATTTATTATATTGAACATAACCATTTGTCATTGAATGACCGTTTGCTAATGGTGTAAGGATTTTTTTCTGTTGATAATATTCTGTATCGGATAGATTATCTTCGTCTGTTGTTCTTATTGACGATGTAAAGGATGAAGGCGAATTCCAAGATGGATCAGCAAGACTAGACGATGTATAACCACCGTAGTCTTATAAACAAAATAGAAAAATAATAACAAAATTAATTGAAATAAAAAAAAAACAATAGAAACTAGTAACAAAAAGAAAAATACATTTATTGATAATTTCATGTTAAATATGTTATTTAACAATAAAATGATTGACCTTAATATTGGTCAATTAGGAATAAGCCATCTGAGACATTCTATTAGATCAATGTATAGAAGAAGACAAACTGATTTATGTATATTTATGCGAGAGAATTTCCTATCACACACACTCAAACTGACATATGAATCATTTTCTTCTAACTGCCAGTTCTTATTGCAAACAGGAGAAGATATTCGGAACGCAAACTAAATATTGTCGAGTGTCATAACGAATAGATGTAAGATAAAATCAATCTTATAATGATGTGCAATGTCACTTGTTTGATGCTACTGGTTATAGAAAAAAAAACACAGACACAATGACGATAGAGAAAGCAAGTAAAGAAGTAAATAGATTTTCCCATATTTATCTAATATAGTCAAAAGAAAAAGTTTTTCTAGACAATTGATGAGTTAGTACCCACATAAGACATTTATTCAACTATAGCCACCTGCCACTGATGTTAGTAACATACCCGAAAAAAAAAACTAATACAAGACAATTAGTTTTTTTTGTTGCTTTTTTTCTTTCTTCTTATTTCTATTATAATGCAATTAACACATTTGTTTCACATCATCCACTCAACTGCTTTTAACTATGTCTATTTATTCGATTAGTTTATTTACCTTCTAATCGTTTTTCTTCTTGTTGTTGATTTTGTTGACAACGTATCATTAGGACTTTATGTTTTATTGTACTGTTAAAATAATTATTCTATTATTATTGACATGTTACAGCTGTTCGTATTCACATGTGAAATTCAATGATTAAGAGAAAAATACGAATGCAAGATCAGTTAAAGATATTGTATAATATCAATATATGTTTGTCGATATAAGTGCCCGGAAAACAGATCTACTATCAATTACTATTGCTAGTAATAGTAATACTTGACAAGTAAACATATCTTTACATTCTTTCTTTATTTTTCTTACGCTTTCTTTTTTTCTATTACTGTCTAATTCATCAAAAGTTTTATCCAATTACATGATGATCATGATGGTGATCAACCCACGGACATAAAAATCCAACGAACATACAAGTATGCTTATTATGGGCAAAGAGAAAAAGAATACGAGAAAGAAAAGAAAATTGATTATACTCCTGATGATCATATGCACATAGAAAAACAAATAGAAGCATCGAAAGTGGATGTGAATAGTGAAATCCAACACTTTTTTTTTGTAATTGAATGCTATCCGAACAAACACATTTAAATGAAATCATAGGTATGTTTTATAATCTAGTGTTTTTTTTTGTGACCAAAATAGTATAGTTGGGTAAGATTAAATAAATTATTGCAAAAACTATTTTGATCATTTCAATCTAATGATTTAAAAACAAAATCTCGATATTCCATCAAAAGAAAAGCGAATACTAATTCGATTGTTAATACACACATAAATAATCAAAGTAAATACAAAAACGCTCAAAATTATTCATACATTCTCACCTTTCACAATTTTGTTTTCTGTGTATTTGTGCATTCTATGCCTTCTTTGTATGTCGTTTGCTGTTTCATGCTCGAAATATATAGCTGCTCTTTTCTGTGGAGTTTGAAAGAGAGAATAATCAAGTAACAAAACTACACTCTTGAGGTGTGAGTATGGATGTCTACATGAATGAACAAAAGACTCATGCAAACATTTACACCTCACACTGTCAGTTGAGAATCGTTTCCAAGAAGACATAAACAAATCGAGATTTCCAACCTGATGCTAGTAAAATGATACAAGAAAAAAAAATGAAAAGAATAAAAAGGATCAAAATTCATCATGTTTTTTTTTCCGCTTGATATTAGAAAAAAGACAATTCTCGTATTATTGATTATATTTAACTATACTCAACAGAGATATGCAAATTTAAATTGAAAAGATTGAACGTGAAACTAATTTAATTTAATTTTATTGTGTGAAAGGTGAGATGTACTCATAATTTGCAGTGTCATTCTATATATGTTAGTAAATTTAACTACTGACATGCATAACATAACACTTACCTAAAGTGACTAAAAAAAATTTGCAAAAAAAAAAAAAAAAAACAAGTGTTATTGATTCAAAATTTGACAGAGAAAAAAAAAATAAGCGAATCTATACCTGATTTCAATCGTATACGAATTCGATTACCGGATAATTTCAAATTTTTTTCAACTAAAATTTAAATAAGTAAATTTCAGAAAAAAAAAAACAAAACAAAAAGAAATTAATAAAATAAAACTTTACATTCAGCAACGGTTTGACCCGTAGTGCTCACACCGTTTAATTCCATAACAACATCACCGGGTGTAACCTTTAATATTAAGAAAAATTTTTATTTATCAATTGAAATTCAATTTAATTTAACCTTAGCAAATGATCTCCAAATATGTGCAGGAAGACGTGTATCATGATTATTATATACAGATCGAACTGAAATAACTGAATGTTTTGAATTCGTTGAACTATTTTCATCATTGTCATCCATCCATTGCACACCAAAACCATTATCCAACAATTCATGACGATATCTATTTCAGAAAAGAAAAGAAAAGAATTTTCTTTCTTATTTTTAATTAAATTAAGATACAAAAAAAATACATACAAATCAACCACTTTAACAACTGGTGTTAATGCCATTCGATATATATCTAGAAAATCTAATAATCAAATTTCTGAAGAATGACAACGTTTTTTTTTTTTTTTTTATTTTTTGACAGTGATCAATGACTCATCAAACAATGGACTAACAGAAGAAAAAAGAGAGAAGAAAAGAAAAGAAAATAATATAACTGTTTCTCCTTTTTTTTTTCTATCCTTTTCTTTGTTTTGGTAATTCACCAATAGAATTATTGTCAAGTACTCCTAATGAATATCTATTTATGTCCCTTGATAATTTTTTCTAATATTTTAAATATTTAAAAGAAAGTGAAAACTTTTTATATGAACATCTTGTTTTATTTTTTGTATATGCGCGACATCTAATAAGTCTTGATTAAACAAGTTATATTTCAGAGTTGTTTTCCAAAGAAAAGATATAGAATGGAAATAAAATCAAAATATTTTCAATCAAATACGAACACAATGGATAAACGTATTTTATCTTATTTACATCAATTAGAGCCTCCCACTGATATTGAATTACCAGGAAAAAATGTTCAATGGTTATATTCTCTAAAAAATCTTGAAACATGTCGATGTATGGAAGAATTCTTTTCAAAATATTATTCAGATACAAATGAACGTATTCTAGTAATTGGTATTAATCCTGGTCGATTTGGTAGTGGTATTACAGGTCTTTTAAGATTATTTTATTTCTTAGAAAAAAATATGAACCATGATTGAAAAATGTGTCTATAAGGAGATCTTGTCTTTTGTAATAAAATCCATCAAATATGTAATGATTGAATCCGAGAACTTTATATTCTGTCATTTGCCTTCAAGTAATTAAGTATACATATCTAGAATTACATATTCTGTTATTTTGATAAATTTACTAAAGTATTCAATAGTATTGATGAATGAAAATGACTTCGTTATTTTTTGAGAAAGCTATCGGGTACAAAACGTTCATTTAAAAAATGAATGACTGCTTCCGTGGTTTGAGAAAGTTATTTTTTCCATCATTTATAACTCCCAATACACATTATTTATGAGATTCTGATGGATTGACAAGTCTAGAGGGTGTTAATACTTTTATTTCTCTAGGTGTTCCATTAACCGATCCAATACGATTAAAAACAGTTTGTAATATTGACTCAAATTTTCCTTTAAAACCAGAATTATCATCAAAATTTATTTATGATTATTTCTTTAATCAATATTCTATGAATGATTTTTATAAAAAATTTTTCATTGGTGCTGTTTGTCCACTTGGTCTTGAATGTAATGGACGAAATATGAATTATTATGATAATAAAACTCTTATGAATAATTTACTTGAATATTTTATACCGGATAATATTGAAAAACAAATTAATCTTGGTTGTTCAAGAAAAGTAGCTATATGTCTTGGTGAAGGAACCAATTATTCCATATTAAAGAAATTAAATGAAAAATATAATTTTTTTGAAAAAATCCTTAAAGTTTCACATCCGAGATATATTATGCAATATAAACGACAATCTATTAACGATTATGTACAACAATATGTTAATGCATGTCAATTGGCAGAAACAATCGTTTCGAAGTAGAGATTGTTTTTTGTATTTTATTTTTTATTAATTAACGGAAAAACATGAAGTAAAATTGATGAATTTTTGTTTTTCCTAATATGTCAAGAGAAAAAAGAAATCAATTTTTTAAAATGAGATAAATATCCTACTATATAATTAGAGTTCAATACAAATCAATATTAATGAAGTTTTCAATGCAATGATTTAGTTTTCAATAAGTATTAAATACATCAATAAGGAAATGAAACTTTCTTCATTGATCATAGTAGACGCTTGTGTTTATTCCGGTCTGTAATAATGAATGTGAAAGAAGAATAACAAGAAGAACTATAATAACTCTCGATCGTTTTTTTTTTCATCGCATTCGTTATGACATTACGATTGGCATATTTTCATCAACACATTTCATATTGAAAGTACATAGCAACTCATAAATTGATAGAGAGGTTATAGCAACCTTTTCATTTACAATATAAGTAATNTGGGACACCCTGTATATTCTACAAAAATGGAAAAGTTAACACTACTTTTGTGAATATCATTTAGATAATAACTCAATATGCGTCATTCTTTAGTCAGATATATATATAACTTAGTTGATACTGTCTAGAATTTATTTTCCTGCGAGCAGTTGCCTTGAGTATGTCAGTTGCATGAAGTGCAGCTAGCACGTACAAGTCTGTCGTGCAATAATGAAAACAAGTAATGTATTATTTTTATTGGTAAAGGGATGTAGTAAATATTTTTTCTGAAAATATTTGAAATATTTCTTAATACATTTTTTCTATAAATTGTACGCTGTCTCTCATATATAGTGTCTGTGTTCAAAGCTGATTGTTCAGTGAGACATTTTTTTATTATAACAACAGTTCGTTAGTGCAGCTTCTGTGGGGCTGAAATGTGAAACTCACATGTCTTCTTTAACTTCATTATAGTAGTACAAAATGCACAATGTAGAAAACCTCTAAAAGACGATAATTGTTTTCTATTGATGATCGATGTTCAGAAAACGTTTTTCATCTTCGTATTTCGTTTTCCTAAATTTAACATTGTTATTATTATAAGCATGGGATTAAATGGCAAATAAAGTTGATGCAAATATCATTTATTTAATCCCAGCTGCTAAGATCTGTAATGGGCAGAGGTGAAGGGAGGAATGAGAAGCCGCAAAACTTCGACTTAAAACTTACACTCACTACTGTTTTCAAAAATATACAGGGTTGTGCATAACCTTTTTGCTAGGGGGATAGCGTTATAATTTCAAGTTGAATACCTAATGAATTTTATATCAAATTAAAGCGCGTCGAAAACGGGATTGATTAATACTATATAGTAAGAATGATCATAATTTTTTAATGTCGAATTTATGAAATTTTCACAAAATTTATGCTCTTTTAGCATAGAAAATTAAGTCGCCAGCATTTCAAATATGGAATAAAATATTTTCTTTTTATATTTTTACCTGATTCTATAGAGCTCGTCGAGTTCTACAAAATTATGTATATTGAAAGGATTTTAAGTCATTTTTCTGAGATAAAACATTTGAAAAATTACTTGTAAAATCTTAAAAAATATTTAAAAACTCATTTTTTTTATATGGAAGAAAAACATACAATTTTCTCAATTAAATTAGCTTTTTTCATTATTTTTACGAACAACGACGCTTCAAAATGTACTCGTTATACGCAGTTTTTCACGCTGCATCGGATGGGTATATTTCGAAGCGTCATTGTTCGTAAAAATAATGAAAAAAGCTAATTTAATTGAGAAAATCGAATGTTTTTCTTCTATATAAAAAACGAGTTTTTAAATATTTTTTAAGATTTTACAAATAATTTTTCAAATGTTTTATCTCAGAAAAATTGCTTAAAACTCTTTCAATATATATAGTTTTGCAGAGTTTGACGAGCTCTATCTGACCATGTAAAAATATAAAAAGAAAATATTTAACTCTATATTTGAATTGCTGGCGACTTCATCTTCTATGCCTAAAGAGCATAAATCTTATGAAAATTTCATAAATTCGACATTAAAAGATTTTGATCACTCTTACTATTTAGTATTAATATATCCCGTTTTCGACGCGCTTTAATTTGGTATAAAATTCACTAGATATTCAACTTGAAATTATAACGCTATCCCAATAGCAAAAGGTTATGCACAACTCTGTATATGAGTTCTATGAAAACGTTCGCTTTATATAGTTAGACTTCTGCTGCAACTTTTGCGTGTTTAATTAAATGTATAAAAGCAACTTTCTAGTAGTTCTAATGTTACCTTTGTATAAAAAAGTCTCATTTCAATATATTTATACAAAAATCTTTATAACATCGCTATGTTTTTTTTAACATTGTTAACGCACAAGACATACAGCAACGCTTAACTTTTTCTTAATTTGTATTCATGCCTTTGCCCTACAAGCACAGTTACGGTTATAAGTAAAATCGGTATAGAGTTGAAAGAACGATTTTTTTGTAGAGATAAAAAGTTATAGCAGATAGCATATTTTCTGGAAAATGATCAGAATGCGAAATCGAATTCGATATTCTAGAAATGTTCATATTAACATAATTATCATTTTCGAACTTTCTGAAATATGGCATCTTTGAAAAATTGAGATACCATTGTTGAATTCATATGGACATTTCTAAAATATTCTCTCCTGTTCTCTTTACTTTATTTTCCATTTTACAACGTGAAAACAAAAACTCATGTTTAGAAATTTATACATTCCCATATGTCCATCTATTAATTTGGATTTATTACAAGTTCTCCTAAGTAAACTAAGGAAAAGTTTTTTTTTTCAGGAAAAGAAACCATTTTGTTTTTTTTTGCCATAAATTTCAAAATATTTGACAGTGGTACCTCGAAACGATGAACACAAGATAGATGCTCTCACGTGTCAGCACTTACTTGGAGTGAACGATTTATCGTCTGTTATGTTATGTCTAAGGAAAGGTTTTTTGACAAATGTGCTGGGTAATCGAGATAGCCAGTCATGCTAAATGACAATATAACTAATTCAGACACTACCCAAAAATTTTCTGAGGGAAAGAGACTCAACATGGAAGAAGAACAAACTCGCTGTGCAAAAACTTCTGCCCATGCCCCTTACAGATATTTTCACTGCCGAGGAGGAAAACGGACCTCTGGGTCAAATTACTTTGAAAATAGATGCAGGCGAACATGTATAGCGATTATTTAAAAGAGTTTGTAATCCTACCCCGGCGGTCAAAATAAACCGTATTCCTATCTCTCCACCTCTAGTAGACCGGCTAGTTCGATTCGGTAGAAAGCTTTACGATCGGCTATGAAGAACGAAAGTTGTTTTTTGCTAGTGAAAAAACTACTTTTGTTCTACCCTATACAAGAAGTTCTTCTCTTGAGGCTCCTGAGGAGGAGTGGATGTTCTGAACCATATGCTCTTCTGACTATGTCCCTGGTCTCAGACTAGTGTAAAGGAGTATCTCTATATCTGAATCAAGCATAGCTCAAACAAATTTTACTTTTAGCAAAAGATGGTCTTACAATGAGCCTCGCTCCATTCGAAAATGCTGCGCTGTCTATGATCCTACGTGATTGAAGTTTTATCATAAAAAATAGCAAGAAGCCTCTTTTGTAAATAAGTGACTGATTAGCAGAGTAATTTTAAGTACAAGGAATCATCAACACAATTGATCGTTCAGGTCAGGAATGATCATAACGAAGAAAAGTGAGTGTCAATATAGAATCTATGGAATCAATATGGATTGGGTGTGAGCGTGGGGTGTATTTTTCAAACCGTTGATTTTTTTTCTGTTTCAGTAGCTTTCTAGCGTTGTCATCTACTATATCATCACAAGTGTCACTTAGCAATGTAACCAGCGTGGGTAGAGTACGAGGGCTAAGTCTTCTCTATAATTTTTTTCTAGTTACGCTGTTGGTAGCATTTCCTTTGTCTACTAGATTTTGTAAAAAATAACTATCATTTTCTATGAGTACCTACAACGCAGATCTAAATCGACGATTATGATCGTCAGTCGAGTTGTTTGCGCTCATCATCAATTGCTTAGACCCATTGCACATGTGCGAAAAATCAATAGGAAATATAACGTTTCTTTTCGTCCAGCTTGGTCACTGAAGTTCTAAAAAGAACCAATAGTTTAGAGTTGCAGCTTTAGAAAAGTCAAAAATGATATGCCAACATGTTTTTACAAAATTATGAATCTGTTCAGAAGTTTTATAGAGGACTATCGATGAGCTGTCGAACCGTGGAATCACACGATTAAGTTTCGGTAACATCTGTGCAGCTATTTTGTGAATAGTGTGTGAAAATATTTTATTATTTTGCTATTGATTTTGAAATCTTAATGTCTAACATTAAAAAATTATCAGAAATGTCAGTTTTGCTCATTCATTTTAAACTATCTTATTATCTGTGGTGCACGATACATTTTGGGGTACATTTTGCTCAGAAGCACGAACTACTTTAACAATGCAAGACCCAGAGAAGAATTTGTTATTCTCTGAGCTGGATCATGATGTTCTAAAGACCAGAAGCTCTATTCCAACTTGGCAACGAGCTCAGTTTGCTTGCTCGAGCCGTCTCGTCGCGTGTATAATCAACGAAAAACTTGCCAACATGGAACAGCGAGGGGATTTGATGATCACTCTCAGACCTCTATCGAGCAAGAACGACGGTGACGACAACAAGTCATTATTGATTACAGTGGTGCATCGTTTGAGCACCATGAATCTTGATCCAGAGGATATTGCTCCGCTAGGCATTCATGATCTTGAGGGTGCACTTGTTCTCGATCCTCGAGATATTTGTGAGCGCCTCTTGCGAAACGTAGATATGAATTCCGATCGTTTCGATATTATGGTCAACGAACTCATCAATTCTGTCGAACATCAAGGTAATAAAGTCTTTGCCAACAAGTTAGATTAGAAGGGCTGATGCTATTCTATGTATTATAGACTGGTTGTTTCAGCATTTGCCTGCGTTACCAAATTTAAGATCGGCTTTCATCGAATGGGAACAGTATGTGATTGAGGGTCATCCTACACATCCGGTGAGTCTGTTCGTTTATTTCTCGGTATCTTAGAAGTCGGATGCTTCTTCTTGTTCAGATGCATCGAACCCGACAACCACTCACCGGCTCGCCCATTCTTCCCATTGATGGTTCAATTTTTTCGCATCCGAAAATTAAGTTTGTCTCCGTTCCACGCTGTCACATTGTCATTCATGGTGAATACGAAGCAATCATGGTCGACTACCTACCTGCCGCCCTTGGTCCCGATCATATCGTCCTGCCAGTACACGAATTGCAGTTACCCAACGTTCTAGCACGTTTTTCTGACATAGTGCATGTCTGCGCGCTCGAGCGCGGCTCTCGCGCGCACGCCTCGCTACGGAGTGTGTCGCCCTCGCCTGCATCTGATCTACCCGGCTTCCATCTGAAGCTTCCCCTGGCTATCTTTATCACATCGGACCTGCGCGCTTTAAGCGCCGTTGCGGCATACAACGTACCTCGGCTTACACCCGTTATCAAAGCCGCAGTGCCTGCATGCCTCGTCGTAATCGGTGAGCCAGCTAGTATTGCGTCCGCACATCCGAATACGGATATCAGTCGGCATTTGACATGCATTGTCCGCGAGGATCCTGAAGTATTGATGCCAGGTCAAACATTTATCATTGCCACTGCGCTGGTAGAGAAAGATACCGATGGTATGCCTGTGTTAATCAGCATGTTGAATTTGGATTCTAAAGAGAAACGGATAAGATTTTTGCAGAAGTAAGTAAGTTTTCTTTGTCAGAACACTGAGTGCCACTATGCCGCCATATCAAAGAAATCAAACGTGTTTTAATGATCAATTCTGCATCAAATTAATAGAAAACTAATTACTACAGTGAAAGAAAGAGAAATGTTTAAAAATGAAGTTAGAACGATGAAACAGACGTCGTATTTGAGTTTTTCAGCAAGGAGGGAAAAGTAGATGCGAGAGCCGTTAGGATCGATATGGAACTTCAAACTGATTGAAGTTTATTACAAAATCCGACCAGAAGCTTTTGATCATTGCTAGCCTCTATGAGAATCCGCGAGAATCTGCATTCTTCCGCCTGGCTATAAGCTAATCCGAGGCATGAACGTTTCAGATGAGCCTGGATTAATAAATCAATTCGATGAATCATTTTCTTGTTTTTTTTTACTTACTCAATAGATACGCACAACTGGCTTTTGCGTCTTTCCTTCCTCCTATGCTCGAGCACGGTTTGGGCTTCGAAGCTCATGGTCAAAATACTCTTGTCCGATTCCATCCCGATACTGGCGAGCTTCTGGGCTTTGCCATTCGTGATTTGAACGGCATCAAAGTTCACGTGACCACATTTCAGGATAGCACCAAATTGAAACTCGACATAGCTGTTGGAAGCTACATTATTGCTGAAGATCTCAAGGCTGTCTATGATCATGTATTTCATTGTCTTATTCAGAGTCAATTGCAACGGCTTGTGCGCGCACTCGACTTACATTATTGTGGCACAGGATGGGCAATCGTTCGTGAAGAAGCTCGTCACTGGATAATGGAGGGATCGCCTGCAGATCGTATCTGGTTCGGTAGCACTGTACGATTTACCAGTTTTGTTAGAACGAAAATGTGCGCCGACCGTTGTGATGTAAGCTCTTTCTCTTTTTCAACATATATCAACTCATTCGTGTTTAATTCTTTCTCTTATTCTATAGTACATGCGCAATCAGGTGCCAAATATCCTTTTGTTCACAGGAATTTTCAATCAAGAGGACAATATCTTGCCTAAGAACAAGCCTCAATAAACAAGCCAGGGAGTTGCTCGCTAAAATTTGTCGATTTACTCTGTTTAGAAGAACGAAATAATCAATAAAAACTTGCTTAAATATGTGTGCTATGACATACGAGAACTTAACTGCAGATTCACGTTTATCTAGGTACACATTTGACCTATCAGCTGTCTGAGTACGTGTGGGTGTGGAGTGTGGGTGTGGGTGTGCGTATGGGTGTGGATGAATATTGATCTTGCTCACACACATACCCACACCCAGACGTCCCACATTTTATTATTTTCTTTCGTTTGTACAAAGTACATGGCATCCAATGATGATAATCTTGATCGAACTGATTCCGAATGTGATTTATTTGATATATTACATATTAGTAGACATGTGTGGCAATGAAGAATATCTTGTTGTATTTTATAATGTAATATATTTTAGGCCGATACAACCACGATTCAACAAGCTTTTCGTCGATTAACACTTCTTTATCATCCTGATAAACATCGAGATGCACGTAATGAACAATTAGCTATGCATTTATTTATTCAAGTTAAAAGTGCTTATGATATTTTGAATGATCCACAAAAACGTGCTATTTACGATGTTATTGGAATGAAAGGTTTAAAAATCGAAGGATGGGAAGTAAGAAACGAAAATAATTTTATAATAGATTATTTTCAAATATAATTATATCATAGATAATAACTCGAACAAAAGCAGCTCGTGAAATTTTTGATGAATATGAACGTCTTGCAAAAGAACGTGAAGAAAAACGTTTAATCAAATAAGAAATGCAAATGTTCGTTCGTTTGAAAGTTAAAATTTTTTTTTTCTTGTAATATTTATTTAATTTATAGGCATCTGTACATGCAACAATAAATTTAGCTGATGTATTTATTAGTGATGTGTTACCAAAAATCGAAACAACAGATTTTAGTGTTGAACAAGGTATTGATATTCCATTAACAAGTCAAGATAATACAGCAACAATAAATGCTAGTGTAACAACACGTAATGGACGTGGTATAGGAACATTAACAACTTCATTTCGACGTATTTCTTCAGATTTATCTTGGTTTCGTCTAAGAAAATTTTATTAATTTTTCCTTTTTGAAACATAGATTTTTTTTCTTCAGATTGATTTAACATATGGTCAACATCCTTATATTGGATTTCATTATTTTCGTTGTATAACATAAAAACTGTAGGTAAATCAAATTGTCTAATTTTTCTTAAATTTAATATAATTTTTTTGTTAGTTTAGTCATTCAAATGTTCATACAACATTTAGTTTTATTAAAAATCGTAAAACTATAGTTGACCTGGTTTTATTGTTTTCAATAAATTATCAATTAGAATATAATCTAGCAAATTGTTTACAATGGAAAACAAGTCCAGATTAATTTATGAAAGAAATTTTACAATATGATAAACAAAAATGGATGATTTCAAGTGCGGTTAAGATTTGTTCTTCTTTTTCTCGAAATTTAGTTCAATAAATTACTTTGAAATTTTTCAGCTTGGATTTATTAATATGTTTGCAGCAATTGATGGTGTATGCCGATTTTCTAATGTATGTAATCTACGATGTAGTCTCAAGTAAGATTTATTTTGCGACAATAAATAGATATAGCAAGGTGTAAGAGTCCTTTTAGTCTAGTATTAATTTTAGTTCGAGGTCGAAGTAGGATTCAGTTGTCGAGAGATATTCTCTCATCAATGTAAAATTATAAAAAAAAAGACTTAAGAAAGAAAAAAAATCATTCAATATTCATCTATTGTTTTTAAGATTGTTTGTATTTGGACCATGCCTCGAATATGATATTGATCCTCAATTGACTAAAGATATACATGAGTCAGTAACATTTGTAATTAGTGCAAGAATGGGCGTGTTATTAAGATTAAAGTAGGTTTTTTTTTTGTTGGATCATTGCTTAAATGAAGGTAAATAACTAATTAGAGGAGATACTATTTTAGATTTATTCGTGGTAGTTAAACATTCACAATTCCATTACTATCTATCTCAAGATGTTTTACCGAGTGCTATATTTTATGCTACAATAGTACCTACTCTTGCATATCTTGTACTTGATCGATTGATTATTTAACCATTTGCTCGATCAAAAGAAGAACGGTAAAATTATTTTATTCTTTTAATATAGAATTAGAGTTTTTTTCTTTCTATAGTGAAGAGAAAAAATGTGAAGATGAAGCACGTGAAAAACAGGCTGAACGTTGACGTGAAGCAATGAATGCTCAAGAAGTTCTTCGATCACTTGTTGAACAAATAAAAGATAAAGAAGGTTTACAAGGCTTAATTATTCTCGAAGCATATTATGATCATTTAACATCAATAGTTAATGAATCTTCATTAAAAACAATTGATGTTCGTATACCATTACAAACATTAGTTAAAGATTCAACATAAAAAATTGAAACAACAGTATCAAAATCAAATTTAACTGGTTTTTATGATCCATGTATAGGTGAAGAAAAATCATTATTTATGGCAACATTTAATACGTTTTATTAAAGAACAAAAAAAAAACTAAAATATACCTTAAAATTAAAAACTATTGTTTATATCCTCTGTGGAACTTTGGTGGATTTTTTCGCTACGCTAATTTTTCAATAATAATTCAGTGGAATGAAAAATATGAAACTCAGCCATTCATTATTTTATATATTTTGAACTAGGATTTTTATTTTCTATTTTGCATTGTTGTCTGCCTTTTTTATATTATAATATAGAATATTTTTATATCAATTTGAATGTTATCTTTATTTTTGTTTTGTAGATGTTTCATCGTTCTATTCTTTGCATTAATCGATATTTTCTCATATCAATTCTTCGAACTCATACAATATCATCAAATACAACACATTTTGGTTATGATAAAGTACCTGAAGATGAAAAGCAAAATCGTGTTAATGAAGTTTTTTCATCTGTTGCTGATAAATCTGATCGTATGAATGATGTTATGAGTTTTGGTATACATCGTATATGGAAAAATTATTTTATTCAAATTGTTCGTCCTAATCCACAATGGAATTATATTGATGTAGCTGGTGGTATAGGTGATATAGCATTTCGTTATTTAAAAGAACTTGATCATTATTATCCATCATCTTCAATACCAACACCAGAACCTTCAAGTACTCCAACACATACATATATGGCAGAATCCGTTGAGCAAACACGTATATATCCAACATCAAAATGTGTTATTGTTGATATAAATTTAAATATGATTGCTGTTAGTAAACAATATGCTCTAGATAATAATTATCATAATCTTATACAATGAATTGAAGCTAATGCTGAAGAATTACTATTTTATGATGAACAATTTGATATGTATACAATTGCATTTGGTATAAGAAATTATATACGTATTGATCGTGTAGTATCTGAAGTATATCGAATATTAAAAAAAGATGGAAGATTTCTTTGTTTAGAATTTAGTCAAGCTAATAATACATTATTATGTTATTTATATGATCAATATTCAAAACATTTATACCACCAATGGGACAAATAATAGCTAATGTTTGGAAATCATATCAATATTTAATTGAATCTATACGTGTTTTTCCTAAACAAAATGAATTTACTGAACTTATACGTTCATGTAAGTTTTGTTATGTTAATTATGAAAATTTATCATCTGGTAAACCAGCTATTCATTCAGGATATAAACTTTAAAAAGTTTATTTCCTTTATTTTAGATTAAAATTTTAGAAAAAAAAATACGAGAATAATCAATGGCAGGTGCAACTGGTCGACAATTTTTTGTTGGTGGAAATTGGAAAATGAATTATTCAAAAGCTATTTTAAAAAAAGTTAATAATACATTGAATAATAAAAAAGGTGCTAATGGTAATAATATACTTTATATGAAGAATTCATAAGAAAATATGTGTTTCTTTTTAGTTGATATTGTATGTACACCATCATCTCTTTTTATCAAAGATTTTATTTCATCAAAACCAACACATGTTCAAGTATCTGCACAAAATTGTTATCATGCTAAAGAAGGCATATTTACAGGTGAAATTAGGTAAGAAAAAAACATAATCATGGTTTAGAGTTTTGAAAAGTGTGTTTGTTTTTTTTTTCTCTTAGTCCGGAATTGTGAAAAGAAGCTGGTTGTAATTAGGTTATTCTTGGTCATTCAGAACGACGAACTTTATTCCATGAAGATGATGAAGTAAAAGAAATTCTTCATAAACTTTTTTTCCATAATTTTCTTTCAATGATTTTTCGAAGTTTTTGACAAGGAAAATTGATTATGTTCTCAATAAAACAGATGTTAATGTTATCGCTTGTATTGGTGAAACATTATAAGAACATGAAGCTAGTAAAACAAATTATGTATCATATTTGAATTGTTTCAGAGAAAATTGTCAACGATCAATATAATCGTGTTGTGATAGTTTATGAATCTATTTAGGCTATTAGTACTGGTAAAGTTGCCACACCTCAACAAACTCAAGAAGTTCATCAACATTTATGAAAATTTATTGAATAAAATAGAAATGATGACATCGCCAAAAAAAACATTCGTATTATCTATGGTGGTAAGAATTTTTTGCATAATCAATCGACTCGATTTCTACATTCAACTAATCAATAGATTCGGTTGGTGAATCAAACTGTAAAGAATTAGGTCAACAACTTGATATTGATGATTTTCTCGTTGGATGTTAGTCATCTATCAAAACAACTTGCAATTATAATCATTCAAATCGTGTTTATTTTTGTCTTTTAGGTGCTTCACTCAAACTGAAATTCAAACAGATTTGCAAATCATGTCAAAATTAAATGAACAATGACATTATTTGTTTTCTTAGTTCAGTTTTTTCCAAGCTTAGATGACATATATATATGCTGATTATTAGTCATTTTTATCAACTTAAATTCTTTTCTTAGCTAGTCATTCTTCTAATTAAATTAATCTTATGCATCGAAAAAAGGTGACTACTTTTTTTTCTGTTTTTCTTTTGCAGATCTATTTCATCATGGCAACATCAGATGAATTCAAAGAACAACGTTCAATTCATAAACGAAAACGTGAAACAACTGAAGAAGAAAATGTTCACATGGATACAGAACAAAATACATTAGTACAATTTCCACAAATAAGTCCAGCTCAATTAAAAGTAAATATTTATTTTAACAAAAGACAACTCAAAGTCACTCATTTGTTTTTCAATTTTATCTTAAGGATGAAAAAAAAAAGGTTTTCGTAAAGTATCAATATCTGCACATCGTTATACACCATTCAAAGAATAATGGATAAAAATTTATTCACCTATAGGTGAATATCTTCATTTACAAATACGGTTTAATTTAAGAACACGTTGTGTTGAAATCAAAACATCTGATCAAACTGAAGATATTCAAGCATTACAAAAAGCTGGTAAAAGAAAACAAATTGAAAAAAAATTTTATTCTTTTGTTTTTAAGCTGATTTCGTCAAAGCATTTGCATTAATTCGTCTTGATGATCTCTTTCTAGAATGATTTGAAATTAATGATAGTAAAAGAAACTTCATATAGACTATTTTATGCTATTGATTTTTTGCTTATAGTTAAACCATTGAAAGATGATAATTTGTCGAGAGCTATTGGCCGTATTGCAGGTAAAAATGGTCGAACGAAATTTGCAATCGAAAATGCAACACGATGTTGAATTGTACTTGCTGATGAGTATGTTTATTAAAATAGAATAATGATTATTGATATAATTCTATTCTTATTTAGTAAAATTCATATTCTGGGTTTATATCAAAATATTTTAAATATACGAAAATCAATTTTCAATCTGATCTTAGGCTCACAGCCATCAAAAGTCTATGGAAAATTGCGAACTGTAACAGCAAGAACAGCCAAAAGTTTTTGAAAAGAAATTCATTTCTGTTGTTGTTTGTTATTTGCTACTATTGTGTATATAAAAAAAACTTGGACAACGATATACGGAAAAATAGATCTTTCGACTTGAAAAAGTTATAAATAATTCAGATCTTTCTCCGGACATGGTTTCGAAGCTTTTTAAGCATCAAACTATCGTTAGTTGATTGTCGATATATCAATGTGTCGCTGATAGAAGGTGTTTTGACAGTATATCAAAGAATTAACTGCATACGATCTAGCAAAAAGTGGCCAAATATTATTGTGTAGATCTTCTCAGATATGCTCAATATTTTTGAACAAGAAAAGTCTATCAGAGATGACAACAAAGAAAAATCTGTTTTTCACTTTTTCAAAATATATTCATATACAAAATATTAATGTAAATATTTATTTTAATGTGAAATAATATGATATCTATTGTCAGTGTCATAGGATTATTCAACATTCAAACAAAATGAATACTAGATGAAGATCATGATATTTGGAAATATATTCCAAATAAAAATACTTCAATTGTATATAACATGAAAAAGAAAAAAGGTTGTCTTACACGCATATGACTATGTCAAAGGATTGATAGAGCGAAAAGCATGACCGGGACTGATAAATGACTGTCACATCTCAAAACGAAGTTTACTAAATGTAATAACAATGTCGGAGAAACGATGGTGGTGTAATTAGTAAACTATCACCATCAAGAGAAGCTTCTTTTCGAGATGATGAACAATTCTTTTTTTCGTTTGATTTTATTAACTTAATCTCTTAGTTTATTATTTTCATGGCCCTGATAGAATGATCAATCATTATGATTTTTTTCATCTCTTCAGCTGCTAAACAAGAATTCTATCTTAAATTATTTTGGAAGACTTATTTTAAATGTAAACTTTTTCGTGAAAAGATTAAGTTTCTTGTAAATGAAATTATTTATTTTTGCGAACGAAAATTCGATGAGTTTTTTTTTTACAATTTTAAATTAAACATTGAATACTAAATCGAATATAGAAATGATAGTTCTATTTTTCAAGAGTTAAATAAAGTTTAATCAATATTTGTTGGAAGGCGACGAAAGAGAAAAAATTGTCTTAATTAATAAAACTAACACATTTCCTCAATCAATCTTATTGACTAACTTTGTGAAAAAATGCACTGAATAGGAATTAAGATGGAATCTGTATGAAATAAGACTTTCCTTCAAATTCTAGAATAATAAGACCTAATAAAAAGGTTCTTTATAAATTTTGAGAAATTCTCTGTATTGTTCGATTTTTAGATTTCCTAGGTGGCATTGTATATTCTAATCAAATATTCTAATTCTTATTTGCCTCTGTTTATCGTTGTGTTACTTTCTATGGTATTTAATCAATTTATAATCTATATGATTTATCTTTATACATGGCTCTGGTATGCTTTCCTGCTCCTATTTGATATTTTTGATGTTGATATGAAGAGTAGATGTGATTTAAACGAGAACGATAACAATCTTCGATGTTTGGTTTGTAACTGATCTTCAGAAGATTTGTTGTGATCTTTTCCACCTGATGAATTTTGTCTGATAATATTCATATGTTCAACATTATGTTTTCAGTTCTGCTCCATTCGATTATTGACTATCTCATTCTTCTTTTCCATTAAATAGATATTGTCAATTGATTAAATAAAAAGTTTAATATATACAGATATATTTGCCAAAAGAATTTCTTTAAACTTGTCAAAATATGGACAAAATTTTCAATATAATTTGATACATGAAGTATTATTTTAATTTTGTAAGAAATGTTTATTATAAATAATCGTTTAATCTAGTTTTCTGGTCGAATAATATAGATTTGTTATTATCTTCAATGATTACTGAAATTTCTCGTAAGAAAACTCTCTTTGTCATTTCATGCGAATTTTTATTTAGATAGTAAAATATTTTAACAGACTCAATCCAGATCAATAATTATTTTCACGAGAAAATTTAATCGTTTATCATCAATATATATATCGTTAACTTTCTAATTAATGTTGAGGATGGATGTAAATGTGGGTGTGTATGTTCTCATCATCAAAACACTTACCCGACATCCTCTCGTTATTATATTTCATTCATAGTGACACTGATTATTGCTTTACAGAAAGTCTTGCACATTCTAAAGAGGAACCAGTCAATGCAAGTGATTCGTGGGAACTCACGATATTACGAGCTAAAGAACATATCTGCTCGAATTATTTTAAGCTATTCTTCGTTTGTCAATACAATCACAAAGTCAATCCTCTTCAAACTGATGTTAAAAAATTCAATTAAACCAGCTAAGAAAATAACAGATTTCTATGTAAATATTCATTCCTTGACAACTGACCACAGATAAGATAAATTCTGATAGATTAAGAATAATAGGGTATGGGATGTGAAGACAAAACCCATACCCCAAACTCCACACGCTTCATTGCTGCCTTTCTTCTAATTCTACCAATTTAGATTTCTAACTAGTGTTAATGATGATGAGCAATACCTGACATAGATTAACTAAAAAGGGGGGACGAAGAACTACTAAATAAGTAAAATTCTATTGTCACTGCTTCATCATCTGATATAACTCAACCGATATTGCCAGATATTTCATTTATTCACTCACAAAAAAGAAAACCTTTGCTCATAGTCTATGAACTTGTTTTTATATTGAATTCAATCACAGCTACTACTAAATATTTGGAATGTACATTTAATGAATGTTCAGCAAGAATTCATACATATTTGAATGGCCAGAATATGCGTATTCAATTTAATGTAGATTTAGGAGTAAGAACAAAACAATTCCAATTCAACATTGCATTGACAATCTTGATAAACGATATTATTATGGCGCCATAAATGCTATGGAATATCTAGATAGTTTATCATTTAAACTATGAATTTTTTTTCTTTTTAACTTTTGACTTATGTTTGATCTCTGTTAGAATGTTAGTATTAACCCATACAATAAAGAATGTCCTTCACAAGTCAGAATCTTTTAAAATACTTTTCGACTATTTTTTCGTGTCGATATTCTTTTTTTCGACATATTTTCCTTCTTTTTTTCGACATTTTTCATTTCGACATTTTTACGGTCAACTATTGTATGAGCATCAGCGGATGTGCGAACACATTCAATGTCGATATATATATAGACACACATACATAGATCAGATGAAGTCATACTGATCGAAGAATGGCCAGTTGAATTATGGCTTGAACTGTTTGTTTATATGTCAACATTTGATCTTGTCGTCAGTTGGTTTAATCTAAACATTCGTTTGAATTGTAATTATGATCGAACGTGCACTTTTACTAGGTCTTCATCAGTTCGATCTTGATGAAAGCTGGACACATGAAATCTTTATGAATTGTGTTGAACATGTGTATCCACGTTTAGCTCCTTACGTAAGTAAAATCATCTTGCGTGATACTTTCGCCACTGTACGTCTAGTAGCAAAATCTAGTTATTTTCTTCCTCTCTGCCTCAATGTACGTCGACTAATACTATGCGATAATGTTATATCATTTTTTCCATTCAGTCACCTTATAAATATATTCAAAGAATCATCATTATTACATGAACTGATTATCGAATTCGGCCTTCATGGATGTAATTACTATTCCGATACATTTGAAAAAATACTCAAAAACAATATTTCATTCCATACTATGCGACTCAATGTTATTGACAGTAAGACATAAATTTAAGTTCTATATGATATGTTTTCATATTTTCGTATAGATGCTTCTCCGTATCTCGGCGAAAATTTGAACATTTTACGTTTCCGTCTCGGAGATGATCATGGAATATGTCTTGCTAATACTGTATGTTTGACATTATTAGTGCAACGGTGGTCAAATTTAATTATGCTTATACAAGATGGTTGTTTACCATTACTTGAGGAACTCGATGTTAGAATCGAACAACGACCTCCATATAATAAACAAGAAAAGGATGATGATCAACTTCATTCAGTTAATCTTTTCAAATTACGATCACTTTGCTTATGTGATGTTACATTAAACAATGTACGTGATCTTCTTAGTTATGTACCGTCATTATCTTTCAAACTCGATACACTTTCATTGGTTCGTGTACGAGTAGATGATAATGACAGCATCATTAGTCTTCGTCATCTTGTTGACTTTAAAAATTTACTAATCAATCGTTTATCTGCTCAACTATGTCGTTTGCAGCTTATTCTCTACATTGTATCCGATGATACTTTTTGCAAACATGCACTTGATGTATTTAACGTTGTTGATTACACTTGGCCATGGCCATGGCCTCTTATGCATCATCAAGCAGAAGAATACATTGATAACCAAAATTCTAAACCAATTGACGTCTTGTACATGAGTTATCCCATCTCGTAGTACTATTGTCAACGACGACAACTTAGCAGCCAAAATGGTGTACGTCATCTTCATTGGCCTTTCCATGATTTACCACCAAGACGCATCTGTTGGACTTTAGAAAATGAAGATGAAATGAGTAGTAGCAAAGCAACTACAAATGATATATATATACATGTTTGAATACTCTCGTTAGTATCAATTCGCTTATTTTGTTCATTAGTTTAAATCCTGTATGTTTATCAAGAGAAGCAACAAATCATTTCAGAATTAATCAATTCTATGTCATGTTTGTGTATAAATATTTAGAAATGTGATTTTTCACAAGTTCAAAATTGTCAGTTAACTTCAAGAGATAGAATTTTCAGCAGAGTCTTAGAAAAAAAAAACGTCTCAGATTTTGACTTCCCATCAAATTGCTCGAAATATGAATGGAAAAAAGATGTGTGCCGAATGTTTATTGATCTGCGATTTATCAATAATAGTTTAGATTATCATGCGACCAGAGATGTATGAAGTTATCATTTGTCAATTCGGATAGTGATCATTTCTGGAAAGATAAATATGTTTGAAAAAAACATGGTAGGAGTCTCATTTGTTCGAAATTTATACGACAATTGTCTGAGCGGAAAGAAGAAAAATCAAGTTTTTTTGGTCAAGTGGAGAATTCAATTTTTTTTTCGAAAAAGATCATATCATAGGAGTAGATTATTTGAAACTGGTCATGGTCCATAATCTTGTATGTCTCTACATGCGATATCTTTTACCACTGCTTTATTATAACGATTCAATTATCCAAGAAATTTTCAAACTATAGTTAGAACATAAGTTTTTTTTTTGCTTTTCATTGTTTTGTTGATGATTTTACTGTTTCAAACTATTAATATAAATATATCTTAATAGGGTCCAATCTTGACTCATCTTCAACAAAAGCCAAGCATCTTTCCTCGATGGCATAAAATGCATGATGTCACTCTCATATTCACCAATCAATATCTATTGCCTTCTCATCCTCGTGTTGGAATTCTTGATAATATCTTGCAAAGTGCTTGTTATCTCACAAGTTTGACTGCTCATTGGTTGGATGTGCTCAATGTAGCCAAGAATAATATTAGAAAATATCCTACTGTCAAACGTCTTCACTTATTGTTATCATTCGGACGAGATTGGCACGATGATGTTGATGTCAATGTAATGGTGCTACTAGATCCTTCGGTGATTGCTCATCTGTTTCCTTGCCTACGTCAGCTAAGCACATCTGGTGGTTTATCTCGTGGTCGTATTCGTTTGACATCATTGGATCCTCTTGTTTCCCTTGTACTTTCTTTAATTGCACATCTTTCGCCTCATTTAACATTTCTTTATCTTAACGAATGTGAAACATCATTGTCAAGACTTGTTGCTTTGTCTAAAGATAAGCAGAAATATGTTTGTGATGTTTTAAAAATGAAAATATCATCTGCTGCTCGTATTACAATCAGTGATGGTGATAGATTGAAAATTTGGTTGTAAAAACAATAAAAATAAAATAAAGCATGAGATAAAATACGTCGCAGATATTTTTTTCTTCTAGAAATGCTGATGTTGTTTTTGGATGGAACCGTTAAAAATATGCATGTGCCAAACCCAAATCTCAAAAAAATGTAGGTTTTAAACTTCATTTTAGATTTTGAGGCACCTCTTCTTCGAATCGAGTATATTGAGCTACGTTATTAGTTTGGTAGGTCTTTCCGACAGTCAATCATCCAATTTTAGGAAGACAACGTTAATATTGATTTTCGACGGAATTATATAAAACTTCACTAATAGTAATTGACTATGACGAACCAAAACAATTATCGGATTATTAAAAATTTGAAGTTGGTTTTCTCTATTCTAGAGTCATCATTGTCGGATTTTAACGAAATTTAATAAAACAAACCTTTATTTCAAAATTTTGATACACAAACGTAACATTCTGAGACTCAATGAATCTCATTGATTAGTAACAACAGTTGTATTTCAATACACTCGCAGTAGGGTGTGGGTGGGTGTGTCTCTATTTTGAAATCCACACCCATACGCACACCCGCACCCTATTGTTCAGATGATTGATGAATGAATTTATTCAGTTGATATATATGAAAAAAATAGCATAATACTATTTTATAAGAGGTCATTATCTTTCCGATGAATGAAATTAAAATATCCAAAATGGTTAAAACCACAAATGAGGTGCGCTTCTCAAATCAACAGTGAGAGTTTCCATAAAAGGAATAAGAATGACGGTTGACATTATTCTAGATTGATCGAAAATAATTTCCATACACAAATCGTTTCATTCAATGAAAAACAATGTTGAAATCAAATAAGAAATTAGATCAGTTTATCGAAGTTAAATGGCAAATTAACACAATAGAAAAATTCATTTGAAGAAAACATTAATGTATTCTTGATTTTATTGAATAACAAATGAAAGAACAAGAGAAATCATGTAAATAATAGAGAAACATAGGTTTTTTTTTCTTGGTAATAATAATTAGTTCTTAATAAGTTTGAGTATTTTAAAATAAAGGAAAAAAAATGCGTCTAGAATAATATAAACGACATTCTAATTAAACGAACACGAACATGTATATCATACTGATATCTAGCTTAGAAAATGTCTTTGGTTTTTTTTTGAAACAAATGGTAAAGAGATTTGAATTAGTTTTTTTATTATGGTTGTTGAGCTTTTAATTCTGGTGGAATAATACAACGTGGAATTTTCAACCATTTTATATAAATTCGCTGCATGTCGTTTAGTATAAATATCCAAAACTTGTTTTTGTCGATCAGTTAATATCATTTGTCCTTGTTTTGTATTAGTTGAATCAAGATAATTCATAGCCCATTTAAGATCATCATAACTCGCTCCAATTTGTTCTTCATCAGTTTTTGTATCACCAAATAAACCATCAGTTGGTGATGCTTTGATTATTTCTTGTGCAACACCCAATGCAGCATCAACAGCACGTACTTAAGATTTCATTAAATCAAGTATTGAACTAATATCAACGTCACCATCACTTTCAAATCAAACGTTAACTAATAAATAAACAAAAACTTTTTCTTTTTCATTGATATTTACCATATTTTATAGAGAATCCAACACCAACATCTTCAACTTTATTTCCAGTCCCAACAACAAGATAACCTTTAATCGAAGCAAAATCATATAAATTAACCTTTGAAAAAAACAAACATAATCAATTATCTATTTATTAAATATAAATAAAATCTTCTTACTATTCTTAAACGTGATCTTACATTAGCAAATGCAACTTCTCTATAAAGATTAATTTCATCAACTTTACTTTTTTTTTTACTGGTTTTTCAAATGTTTTAAAAACTTCAGTTAAATCATTTACAGCATCTGTCGCATTGAAAAAATTTGCTTTAAGCCAATTAATATGTGTTCGACTTCGTTGAATTTCACCTGTTGATTGTTGAATTGGCATTTTAATAACAAAAACAGGTGAACCAGTACGACCAGATAATGTTGATACAACAGCTGAATTAATTCCACCTGATACACCAAGAGTAAAACCTTTTGTATGACTACTTTCTTGATAATCTTTCAGCCATTTTATTATATATTCAATAGCTTCTTCTGTTTGCATTTTACTCAAATCTAAAATAGGAATAGAACACGTTTAACGTCCAATAAAATAGAAGGAGAAAAAAAACCTTATTCTCATACACCCAATAGTACGTTCAGGGTGTGGGGTGTGGATGTAGGTATGGGTCTAGATGAATATTGATCTTGCTCACACGCACACCCACACCCACCTACACCCGCCACCTATACCCACAGCCACCCGCATCCTCGCTCTGTAAAATGCAATATTTCGTTGTCCCCCATGTGTTCGTTTATGATTGAACTACATCGCAGGTTTTCGCAATTAGGAATCACAGTGCGATTCCAGTTACTAAAAAGCACATTCATTAGGAGTCTAAATCCAAAGTTAGATTTCTTATTTTGATATTTTTTTCATGAATTATTACTGATTGACAATTAACAAATGAAACACTGATAAAAAAGTTTTAATATTAAAATAAAAACTTGCAATGAAAAAATTAAATAAAAAATTAAAAGAACTAAAATGAAAAAGATAAGAAGTTCATAAAAAAAATCTGACCTCGAATTCGTTTTCATGATTTCCGAAAACTTCGTAGACAGCCTTTTCATTTAATAAGGCTGAATTGATGCTGGATACTCTATTGGTTGTACAAGGATGAAATATGCACCATACTATCACGAAGGCTTCTTTTTTTATACGGTCACGGTGTAGCTAAGTTTTAACGCTTGAGTACGACCAATTACAAGTCAGCCGAAACTGTTTACGAGTGGTTTATATCAGATATATCGGGCGGTTCAGTACGATATGAGTACTGCGGCGCAATTTTACGCAGCTACGATCAAAGTTTCGCAGCTGCGATGCAGAATTGCTACTACGCGTAATTGAGACGCAGCTGTAAAAAAAAGACACAACACGGGCTTTGATGATAAAATTTAGCTTTATCGATGTTTTCCTCGAACGGTACAATGAATGTGCTCTTCACTTACATGTATTTTGTTTACGATTATTGAGAATCATTTGAAAACAACTACAATAGAGTTAAAGCCAACTGATAAAGACTCTTAAGTAAGGTTGAAATCTCGATAATAGCAGCTACACTCGTAGAAACTAGAAAAGAGCAGATTAATTCAATGGATAACTTATTGTAATCATATCAAAGTTTTCAAATTGCAAAGTTATCTCACTCATACTTATCATCAAACATGGTAAAATGAGAATTATTAATTAAAACGAGAAAATTATAAATTGTCCTTTTCTCTTTGTTTCGCTACTTATTCTGTGAACGACAAAATACCGTTATTGCTGCACATTTGACTTACAAGCAAAATATCTACCACTACTAAACCCCTTGTGACGGCACGATGTGTCATCACCTATATTGACATCTTCTCATTTCTAGTTCTTGTATGTCTATGCCGCTGTTTTCTCTTTCTTTCTCATGTTGTATTATTTTGTTCATGCTCATTATTCTGATGTACTCGAATTTTAATTAATTAGTCTTGGAGAGAATTCTAGAGTGATCTGTTGCGGTTGTATGCTTGCGAGTCTCTAAGTTGTGATGTCGCGTATATTAAGTGTAATAGTTAGAAAGCATACATTTTTATATATTATTTATTTGCTTGTCTCTCTAATAGAAATTATCGAGACAATATTTATTAACTTTATTGATATTGTTTATCTGACATCAAGCTTGTCGCACACCAAGGCATCTCAAGCGACGAAGTCCTAGGTTGGTTAATACAGTTGTAATTTATGCAACTCATATTAGCTAAGGAAAGACAGATAAATAAACGATTCGTGATGAAATATTTGATAGAAATATCAGTTGTATATAATAATTTAGATAAACAATATCTTATCCTACATAAAAAAATAATAAGAATAGTAATAAATCCATCTAAATTGATTTCATAATTGTTTTTTTTGTTTTCGTCACTTATCAAAGTTTAGAAGAACTTTATCATGCAAAGATTCTTCTTGTACAATGATTTCTATTTGCAGATTAAGATGTTCTCTTATTTACATTGTTCTTTATAATGAGTCAATGTTTAAACAAGAACAAAATTAAAACTTTTACTGATATATGAATCAACTTAATCACTGCATTCAAATGGTATATCGATAAAAAATTTTGAATAAATATATCTATGATTCGTTGGTAATGATTATGTTTTGCAAGGATGTGGGTGTTCTCTTCAGCTGCATCCACATCCTCACAATGCAAATGACAGTGTAACAGATTGACGATCTTTGTGCTACCATAGATCGTAATAGCATCATTAGGGATATGCTTAAATCAATTAGAAATTGATTCGCAACCAGTATCAAATAGGATCCATTAATTTTCTAGAGCAATAAATATGTGAATAAGTTACATATTTGATTCTAGAACGTTTCATTCTTACTTAGTTTTTATTTTTCTTATAATTTGATAATGTATAAAACAAAACAAAAAAAGCTCGACTATTCTCATCTTCTTTTTTTGTAAGATTCAATTCATCTCATAATATGATAAAAAAATCTAATTTTTTCTTCTGTTTCTGTTTACAGAAATGAATATATAATATATTTTTTCTTCTCTGTCATATTTAATAAATTCCTAGATAAAACAAAAAAGTTGTCTTGGTTTTATGGCTTAAACAACAACAAACGTTTTTCAAACGACAAATTACAACAAATATTATATGAAGTTTATTTAATTGTTGTTTGTTTTTGAAGATGATTCTTGTGGTCGTTGTCGAACCTTTGTGAGATAAGCTCGTAATTGTTCAACTAATTGACCACGTGGAATTTCAAACTAAATCATGAAATAAAGAAAAAATTCAATTTATGTTTTTTTTCTTTAAATTTAAAACATGAAAAAAACAATAAGTCTCACCTCTTCTCTTGTTTGAACATCACGAATTTTTACTATTCCAGCTTGTAATTCTGCACTACCAATAATTACACATAATTCAATTTGATTTTTCTCACAATATTGCAATTGATCAAGCATTTTTGGATTACGCTTCAATGCCATTTCTGCCTAAAAACATAAATAACAAAAAGAAAAGAATTTTATTGTTTTCTTTTTTTGTATTATTATAACTCAAACCTTAAAACCATTTGTCCATAAATAACTACATAATTTCATACGTTCTTCAATTAAATTCTTTTGAGCTGATGCAACATAAACTTCAGTTTCAATTGTTTTTGTTTGCATTTTTGATTGAGCCATTTGATGTTCTTTAATTGCAAATATTCTTTCAACACCAATACTTGCACCAATACAAGGTACACGTCGTTGTCTTGGATCAATTTTATGAACAAGTTCATCATATCGTCCACCACCGGCTACACTTCCAACAGCAACTTGATCATCACCTAATTGTGGATCATATTGATATTCAGTAAGAACAGCTTCAAAAATAACACCAGTATAATAATCTAAACCACGAGCTAACTTTAAATCAAATATTATCTAACAAAAAAAAAAATTTCCCTTAACAAAAAAAAAATATTTCAAGGTTTTTTTTCCTTTACTTTATCCATAACTCCATATAATGTTAAATAACGAAAAAGTACTTCAAGACCGTTTAATGCTTCACTAGCAGATTTTAAAGCCATTAATTGAGCATCAGTTCGAAGTTTATCGACCAAATCAGCATTTCCTATAAAATAATAACATGATTCAAATTGAATTTGGTAATATATATATATATATTTATATTATATACCATGCATTTGAACATAACTCCAGATTTTGTCGGCTATCTCTGGTGATAAACCTTTTTCATGAATCATTTCATTTCGAACAACACTCCATGGTGTCTATAATAAATAGAATATTTTTTAATTTATAATAGCTAATAAATAAGTATATATTTTATACTTTATCAAGTTTATCAACAGATGAACTTATCGGACGAAAGTGTGAATCTGGAACACCACATACAGCAAAAATAGCATCGAGTAATTTGCGGTGATTAACCTGTCAATAATAAAAACCATTGTAAAATAATATTAACTTCGAAATCAATAAGTTAAATCTATTCATTCGTTTTCTTGTTCAAATATTCTAATCCTTTCTTTCGCATGATTAAATTGAAAGACAAGAAAAAAAATCAAAACTTTTCTATTCGTACATAATATATACACAACAGTCAGAAAACACGAATTTTCCAGTGCTGACTTTCAGAAATAGTCAAATAAAAGCACAACTTTATCCACAGCTACACCTTCAACCACTCTCTAAAATTTCCCGAGATGAAAATCTAGACAATAAAGATTTTTTTTTAGTTTTAAGAGAAAAATTATTTTTCACAACAGAATTTATAATTAATATTGATCTTTTGATTGCTAACTCAAGAGTGATAATCGTGATAGTGTATATTTGTCTCACAAAGATGCTGGAATTAATTTTTAAATAAATTGAGAAGTCCGCTTAAAGAAACGAGAAAATACTTACAAAGATTTTATATTGTCCTAAATCAAGTTTATCAAGAATTTCGACAACAATTTTAATACATTCTGAATCAGGTACCATTAAGTCAAAGTCACCGGCTATATCAAAATCACATTGATAAAATTCTCTATAACGACCACGATTCATTTTTGGATTGTCACGTCGATAAACTTTTCCTATATGATATCGTTTCATAGTTGCAATTCGATTTTGTGCTATATAACGTGCAAATGGCACGGTTAAATCGTAACGTAAAGCTAATTGTTCTGCACCACCTTGATCTTTTAATTCATAAATAAGTTTCGAATCTTCACCATATTTTTCCGTGAGAAGTGACTGAACATAGAAATAAATAAAATATACAAATCTTCCTTTTCCCTTCAAAAAAAAAACACATTATTTCATACCGTAAGCTCGATAACTGGTGTATCGATTGTTTCAGCACCGTGTTGTTTAAAACAATCAATAATTATTCGAAACACTTGCTCACGAATTTTCATCTGATCTGGATGGTAATCACGTGTACCCTAAACGATAATTCTTCATTTTTAAAATTATTTTATTAACAATAGAAAATTTACTCGAGGAGTTTTAAGAAGTTTTTCACCACCAGCAGTCGATTCTTCACCATTGGCTGCTTGACGATCAGTTAGTTCTTTTTTTAAATTTTTTAATTTATCGACAGCTTCAGTGATCTATTCATATAGATATTCTAAATTTATCATTAATTAATAATTAAATAGCAAACCTGTTCAGATGGAGCTTTATCAGCTTTGAGTTTTCGCACAAGATCACCTTGTATTTTGATTAAATCATTAAGATCATTGTCAGTTATTGATAGACCAGTTGATATTGTTGATTCTAAATTCGTTGTAGGATCCGGGTTTGTTGCCATGTCTTTTGTTATAGCTATATCCTGGACGAATATATATATATAAAAGAGTATTGACCTAATTATATGATGAAAGAAAATAAATACATCTGATGCAATCGGTCAATCTAACAAATATGTAATCACTTCCGATTACTAAAGAAAAAGTAAATTTCCGTAAGAAAACTTTTATGATTAATTGAAAATAAAATAAAGTGGAAAATAAGTTTTTAGAATTTTATTTTTTATTTTGGAATGAGGTCTCTGGTTAATGTAAATGGTTGTTAATAACCAATCCGTAGCAATCTTCAAGTGACGCGTGTACAGATGGTGATTGTAGGAACGAACGAAAACGTGCGTCGCCGAGTATCGATCGATTGTAAAGAAAAGTTATAAATATTTTCAGTTATGCTTGATTGAGCTATTGATCATATTTTTTTTCTTGTCAATATTCTATTAAATATATATATTTATAGACTATTTTATTCTTCCTTTCTGTGGTTGGTCATAGAGACACTCCAATTGCCCTTGTTTTCATACCTTACACGTCGTTAATTTTTTTTCTTTCTGAATGTGTCTCATCAATCCTGTTGTAGTTGAGGCATTTTTAGTATTAACAAACAAAATCGTTTCATTCAATGTTAAAACCAGAACGAGTAACATTTTCTGCTGATGATGATAAATTTAATCAGTTTGCAAATAATGATCAATTAAATTCTTTCCTTAACGATTCTCTCGTTCATTATTCAACAGATTTTAAAAAAAGTGATCAACAAGAATCAATATCTATTAAACATTCAAATTCCTTAAACCAACTTTCATCTATAACAATGTCTAGTCAACAACAAGACCAACAAGAAACTGAACATGACTCACCAGCGTCAGCACCACCATCTTTAATCTCTGAAGAAAATCCCATTATTAATGAAAATAATTTACATCAATTCGATGCATTAACATTACAACAATTAGCTATTGGTACACATCAAAATTTATCAAATATAAATGAAGATAATACAAAAACAAGTCCATCTCATTCAACATCATTTATTGATATACAAAGAGAAGTTGATCGTGTAAGACAAATGAAATATGGTCGAACATATTCATCACCAACATCATCACTTTGTTCACGATTAACAATAAATCCTTTTAATGGAACAAATAATAATATTGATTTATCATCAATAACACAATCAGTTCATTTTACTGAACAATCAAATCAAACAAACTGTCTTCCATTTTCATCAACATTTATAACATCAATACCAGAATCAACTGTACCAGCACCTGTTATATCATCAACAACGAATGATAACCATTTTATACCAATACATCAGATTGAATCACCATCATTAGAAGATCGTGAAGTATTTGAAACATTTCATATAAAACAAACTCCTGTACCTGGTATTGCTATACGACAATCAGTTAATTCATTAAATCGTAATATATCAACATCAGAAACAGATCTAATTGCATCATTACATCGTAGTGAAAGTAAACAAGGTCTAGATAATCAATCTGAACATGGTACAACATATAGTGGTGTATCCGATGATGTGATATTTGGTGAATGGGATAAAGAACGTAGTTTATTTCAAGATTATATTAATTCATTACGTACAGAAATTCGTGTACTTTTGCAAGAACGTTCCGAATATCAAAAACAAATTGAAACAATAGATAATAATTTAAGTGAACATAAACGTTTAAATTTAACACAAATAGGTACTGATCAAACAAAATTTGATTTATTAAAAAAATCTTTAGAAGAAAAAAATCTTGTTCTTGAACATTTACAAAAAGAATATGAAATAATTAAAGAAAAAAATACAAATTTAGCAAGAAAAATATCTGTTTTACGTTGTGATTCTAAAGCACAAACAGGTGTTATCGATGAATTGAAACAAAAAATAGCTGAATTAACTGTTGATATACAAAATCATATTATTGTTAAACGTCGTTTAGAAATTTCAATGATGAATTTAGAAAGTGATTGTAAAATGATTGATGCTGAAAGAATACGTTTAACTCATGATATTAAAGATATTCAATTGAGTAACCAAAATTTAGAAAAATTATTACAACAAGCTAATGTACAAATTGCTGAAGAAGGTAATTCTTTTTTCTACTTATAAAAAACTAAAGCAAACCTCATGAAATTAAATTCAGTTAGTTTTAATCTTAAGAAATTTGCAGCTATAGAGTAATTCTCTTATTGTAAAGAAATCAATGTAGTGTAATTACTCATAAGAAATAGTAAAGTTTGAAATGAAAATCAATAAGATTTCAACTACAAAAATGTTTTGCTAATTTCAGTCCCCTTAGCAGTAGATCTGATTACTAAAATACATTGCTTGTATATGCATATATACAGTGGGTCCCAAAATTATTCAACAAGGTGTAATTTGGATTTTTTTTCGTCGCCTTAAGTGTTAGAAAGAATCCAAATAGTGATTTGAATAGAGAATATTGTTGTCAACAAGAATTTGAGAAAATGATAACCGTCATGAATTTTTCCAAAATAGGGTTTCTGGAAAACCAAAACCCTGGTTTTTCAACATCCAGAAGCCATAATAGAAAGGACGGGGGGCGATTTCTACAGAAATCGGCCCAATTGAATTTTAATGATCTGCTAGGGTAGAAACAAAGGAAATGATGGTAGAAAGTATACCTTATGGTTTTCAAATGATTTTGCTAGGTATTTACAAGTTCAGGATTCGATTACTTCTTCAATTTTCTGTGTATACATAGGGACATCTCTTGGTTGTCAAGTTTTACATATATGTACTTGTTACTTAATTCANGTCAAATTGAAAATGATCTTATTGAAAAAGAACAAATAAAACAACGTGAATCTATTTTACGTAAAGATTATGAAAAATTACAATTAACACATAAACAAGATAGACAAGATATTGATAAATTCAATATACAAATAAATCAACAAAAACAAAAATTAGATCAATTAGAACAAGAACGTTTACAATTATTAAAAACTATTCAAAATATGGATGATAATAAAGTACAATTAGAATTCGAACTAAATTCATATAAATCAGCAACAAAACGTTTATATACATATTTTAAAATACCATTTGATTCAATTCAATCTATTGATCAATTAATACCAATGTTAGAAGATCGTTATCGTTCAGAACAAATTTCACAAGTTAGTTTTTTTTCTTTCTTTAAGATTATCTTTATTGAAAAATTGAATTATTTTAGGCTCGTATTCATCATATTCCACTAGTTAAATCAACATCGGATGTTAATCATGAACAAGAAACAGAAGAAATTCGTCAACTTCGAGAAGATTTACATTCAATGAATATACAATTAAAACAATTAAATCATGCTAATCAAGCTTGGCAACAATATCAACAAAATCAAATCATATTATTATGTGATCGATTTCATTTAACTAATATTGATAATTTATCTTTTGATGATATTATACAACAAATTGAAAATCGGTTTAATATTATTAATAATCAACTTATTGAATTACAAAATATTAAAAGTAAGTTTTTTTTTTTTTTTTTCAAGATGATTAAGATTATTTCATTTATGAAATAGAAATAGATGATGGTTTTCAAAAACATATTGATGAAACTCAAATTGTTCATACACAAGTTATAACAGATGATATTCATCAATCGAAATATACACAAACAGAAGATAATGAAGAATATCAACATCTAGAAAAAGATAAATCAACAGAAGTTTGTTTTTAAATTCTGTAAAATCCTTTTTTTAATTATCTCTTTTTAAGATTTCAATTCAAAGTCCTACTCCTAATATCAATCAATATGAAGAAGAACTTCGTGAACTTCGAGAAAAACTTGTTAATTTAACTACGCAATATACCCAATTAGATGAAGCTAATCGTACATGGCAACAACATCATCAAATTCAATTTGATAGTTTTAAAAATAAACTTCAAGTTAAGTTACCTATTGAAAAGGATCTTTCATTTGATGACATTGCACAACATATTACTACTTATATTGATCAAATACAAAATGAACATGAAAAACTAACGCAACAATTACAGACATCTGAAAAACTAAACAATGACCTTCGTTCTGGTAATATATTTATTGTTCTATCTAGAATTCATTTTATTTTTGTTTTCTTTTTTCTTAAGAATTAGCTGATAATAATAAAATAATACAAGAAACTTATGCTAGTACAATAAATGAACTTAATCAACAAATACATATGCTCAAGCAACAAAATGATCAACTTGAAATTGAAAGAAAAACATCTATATCTGGTAAAGATATCTATACAATAATTTACATTATTAATAAAAGTTCTTCCATAGCATTAACATCAAGAGAATCACCGCTCCTCAGCAAGAAAACATCTGTCTCGCCGGTTCATGAAGTATGTATAACTTCTTTCAATTCAACAACTCTCTCTTCATATATGTTTAATATGTAGGCTAAAATCCATACTTTTACTCCAATTCAATCAGCACCTTCTCTTATTGATGAACAAGAACTTCAACAACTTCGAGAAAATGTTACTTTTCTCACAACTCAATGTGCACAACTTGATGAAGCCAATCGAGCTTGGCAACTATATCAACAAACACAACTACAAGATTTTCGATCGAAACTTAATGATTATTTGTCTTTTGATGAAAATGCATCATTTGATATCATTGGACAACAGATTGTTGAACAATTATCGAAGGAAAGAGAAGATTTCAATGAACAATATCAAGCAATAGAAAAAGAAAATGAAAATCTTCGTTCAGGTAATTCTATCTTCATTATTGATTCTTTTACTTATATTTTTTTATGTAGAATCAATAGGTAATTTGGCAACAGTCGAAGAAACTTATAAAAATACACTAAATGACTTGAACCAAAAATTACTTGCTATGGAAAAGCGATGCGAGGAACTTGATGCTGAAAAACAAGTTATGTTAGATGAACTCGATAAGCGATCTGTTGAAATCGATCAAGACCACAGTAAACCAACTATTGGTATGTTTCTTTTACTGTACACACTGTACTAAAATATGAAATATGTTTATTTTAGAAAAAGTATCATCAAATATTTTAAGACAACCTCTTGAAGAGGTTTGGTTTTACTTATTTTCTTCATCATTTAATTTCTCTTGCTTTTAGGTTCCTATTCATATCAGTGGTTCTAATCTTGAAGACGAAAGAAAAGAACTTGAACAACTTCGAGAAACAAACACTCTTCTCACAAGTCAATGTGCACAACTAAATGTTGCAAATCAAGCTTGGATACAATATCAACAAACACAATTGGATACTTTCAAAAATACACTTCTTGATTGTTTACCAATAGATGAATGTTTCACATTTGATCAAGCNAATGCTTCAAAAACGAACACACAATAAAAATATTACAGAAGTTAGTTGTTTAATTTCTTTAAACTTCGATATTAGAAATTGTTATTTATTTTAGCCTCAAATTCATAGTCTAAAATCATCTCCATCACCATCTCCTCTCATCAATGAACATGAACAAGAACTTGAACAACTTCGAGAAACCGTCACTCTTCTCACAAGTCAATGTGCACAACTAAATGTTGCAAATCAAGCTTGGATACAATATCAACAAACACAATTGGATACTTTCAAAAATACACTTCTTGATTGTTTACCAATAGATGAATGTTTCACATTTGATCAAGCTGCACAACAAATTCTTAATCAAATTACAAAAGAAAGAGAAGAATTTACTAAACAATATGAAGCATTAGAAAAACTTAATAATGATCTTCAATTAGGTATTTCATGTTCTAACTATCATCTTCCTTCTTTATACCTTTTTTGTTTTGTATAGAATCAGCTACTAATTTACAAACCATCAAAGAATCTTACATCAATACAATAGATGAATTAAATAAAGAATTACTTAGTATGAAGGAACAATATGAACAACCAGATAGTAAGTTGAATTATCTAAAAGTTTATCAAGTAATGTTTCTCTTCTTTATTATAGAACTTGTATCATCTAATTCATTACAAAAAGCATTTGAAGAGGTAGTTTTATTGAATTCTTTTTTTCTTTCTTTTTATTTATGTTCGAATTGTTTTCATGTTTAGATTCCAATGAAAAGTATTCAAAGTGTTGATCAACAAGAAGCAGAAGAAATTCAACAACTTCGTGAAAATTTCATTTCACTTACAGGTCAACTTGATGAAACAAAACAAGCATGGCAACAATATCAACAAACACAAGTTGATATTTTACGAAATCAACTTCAAAATTGTTTATCACTTGATTCAAATATTTCATTTGATGAAATTGCTCAAGAAATTGTTGATCAAATAACAAAAGAACGTGAAGATTTCAATGGAAAATATCAAGTATTAGAAAAAGAAAATGATAATCTTCGTTCAGGTTGTTTAATATTGATTATCGTTGTTATTATTAATCTATTTTCATTCTAGAATCAACAAATAATATGGAATCAATACGAGAATCTTATGTAAATACAGTAAATGAATTAAATCAAGAATTACTTATAATGAAAAAACAATGTGAACAATTTGATGCTGAAAATCAACTTTTGACTAATGAACTCGAAAAACAATCCGTTGAGATCGATCGAGACCAGCCTAAACAAACTATTGGTATGTTTATTTGGTTGTATATTCGACATTACGATATGAAATATCTTTATTTTAGAAAAAGTATCAGTAGATATTTTAAGACAACCATTTGAACAGGTTTGTTTCGAGTTATTTTTCTGTCTTATTTCATATCGCTTATGTTTAGGTTCGTATTCATACCAATGGTATGAATGTTGAAGAAGAAGGAAACGAACTTGTACAACTTCGCGAAAATATTACTTTTCTCACAACTCAATGTGCACAACTTGATGAAGCAAATCGAGCTTGGCAACTATATCAAGAAGCACAACTTCAAAATTTCAGATCTAAACTGAATGATTATTTGTCTTTTGATGAAAATGCATCATTTGATATCATTGCACAACAGATTGTTGAACAAATATCGAAGGAAAGAGAAGATTTCAATGAACAATATCAAGCAATAGAAAAAGAAAATGATAATCTTCGTTCAGGTAATTCTATCTTCATTATTGATTCTTTCATTTATATTATTTTTTTATGTAGAATCAATAGGTAATTTGGAAACAGTCGAAGAAACTTATAAAAATACACTAAATGACTTGAACCAAAAATTACTTGCTATGGAAAAACGATGTGAGGAACTTGATGCTGAAAAACAAGTTCTGTCATATGAACTCGATAAGCGATCTGTTGAAATCGATCAAGACCACAGTAAACCAACTATTGGTATGTTTCTTTTATTGTATACAGTGCAGTAAAATGTGGAATATGTTTATTTTAGAAAAAGTATCATCAAATATTTTAAGACAACCATTTGAAGAGGTTTGATTTCACTTATTGTCTTTATCAATTAATTTCTCTTGCTTTCAGGTTCCTATTCATATCGGTGATGTTAATCTAGAAGAAGAAAGAAAAGAACTTGAACAACTTCGAGAAACCATCATTCTTCTCACAAATCAATGTGCACAACTTGATGAAGCAAATCGAGCTTGGCAACTATATCATCAAACGCAACTACAGGATTTCCGATCGAAAATTCATGGTTATTTGTCTGTTGATGAAAATGCATCCTTTGACATCGTTGCACAACAAATCATTCAAAAATTATCTAAAGAACAAGAAGATTTGAATGAAAGTTCTCAAACAATAGAAAAAATTGATAATGAACCTCATCTAGGTAATTTCTTCAGCATTATCGGATGTTTTAACTTATATTTTTTTTCAATGTAGAATCAACAAATGACATGGAATCGATGCGAGAAAGTTATATGAATACAATAAATGAATTAAATCAAGAATTACTTGCCATGAGAAAACAATGTGAAGATCTTGATGCTGAAAAACAATTTTTAATTAATGAACTTGAAAAAGGATCTGTTCAAGTTAACCAAGAGCAAGTTGAGCGAAACATTGGTATATTTTTGCTCTGTATTACAGCACGGAAAATAATTTACTTTGTACTCTGTTTAGAAAAAGTCTCATTAAATACAATGAAAGAGCCATTTGCAGAGGTTTGTTTTGACTTATTTTCTTCATAATTTTATTTCTCTTGTTGCTAGGTTCCTATTCATATGAGTGGCTCGAGTCTTGCAGAAGAAGGAAATGAACTTGAACAACTTCGAGAAGCTGTTGCTTTTCTTACAAATCAATGTACTCAACTTGATGCAGCAAATCAAGCATGGCAACAATATCAACAAGCACAACTTCATATTTTCATATCGAAACTTCATGATTATTTGCCTATTGATGAAAATACATCCTTTGATGAAATTGCACAGGAAATTGTTGATCAAATTATTAAAGAACGAGAAGATTTCAATATAAAATACGAAGCATTAGAAAAAGAACTTAATGCTTTTCGATCAGGTATTTTAGAATTCATGATTTATTTTTTCATTCTTCTTCTTTGTTTTTGCAGAATCAAATATAAATATTGAATCGGTGCAACCATCTGATGTATATAATGTCAGTAAATTGAATGAAGAACTACTTGCAATAAAAGAAGCATATGAAAAACTTGATGCCGAGAAACAACTTTTGGTTGTTCAACTTGAAAGTTTATCAACTCATGCAGAGCCGAAACAAACTATTGGTATGTAACCTTTATTCTGTACTCAAGATTACATCATAAAATTTTTCATTTTTAAGAAAAAGTATCATCGAATGTATTGAGAGAACCATTTGAAAAGGTTTGTTTGAAACTTTAGTTTTTATGTTTTTTATTTATTGTGTCTGATATTTAGGTTCCTATTCATAAAACTGGTATAACTGTTCAAGAAGATGTAGAAGAACTTGAACAACTTCGAGATACTGTTGTTCTTCTAACAAATCAATGTGCTCAACTTGATGAAGCAAATCGTACATGGCAACAAACACAATTAGATAATATCCGAAATAAACTTCATGATTACATTCCTATAGATGAAAATATTTCATTTGATAACATGACAAAAGAAATTATTGAACAAATCATAAAAGATCGTGAAAGTTTTAATAAAAAATATTTCGATTTAGAAAAAGTTAATCATAATCTTCGATCAGGTAATACAGTATAAATCAATGATTATGTTTATTTATTTATTTATTGTATCTAATCGGTAGAATTAACTATGAATATTCAATCAATTGAACAATCTTCTACAGATAATATTGATGAATTAAATCAAGAAATATTGATTTTAAAAAGTCAAAATGAAGAACTTGAAAAGATTAATCAACAACTTCTTCTTGAAAAAGAAAATTTAATTAATCCATTAAATGATCGATCAATTGTTTTAGGTCATCATTCTGCATTAGAGTCAAATATAATTCAAGAAGAAATTTCAGAGGATTTAGAAGAAAATGTTTGTTTAATGTTTTATTCTTTAATCTATTTATGATTTTTTTATTATAATTTAGCCTGAACTTGAATCATCATCATCAATTCCTATTGAAACTGAAGAAATTAATAAAATTCGATCTGATCTAGCATTGATTACTTGTCAATTTAATCAATTGACACAAACAAATCAAAATGAACTTGATTCATTTCGTTTGAAATTACGAAATTGGATTTCTCTTTCACCAAATTCAACACTTGATGACATTGCTCAACAATTAAGTAGTCAATTTGAACAAAAATATAATATTCAAACAAATGAAAATCATACTCAAACAATTGAGGCATCAGAAAAAATTCATATTTCTACTGAAACAATATCAATAATATATGATAATCGCCAAACACAAATTGATCCTATCGATATGATCAATCAAGAAATTCAAACTGAATCATTTCAACAACTTTGGTCTATCGTAAGTTATTGAAATAACAGACGTATCTTAAAGAATGGATCTTGTAGTATTTTGCATACTTCTCAGTAAAGTTTCAACACAACAGGACAGTTTTCTAGGTAGATTCCTCACTAGATTGTCTATGAATTAGCATTTTACGCTTAATGGAACAGTATATCTTATTTAGAATCGATGAAATGGATAGATTCAGAATGTGTCACTTGCAAAACTCTTTTTTTTTTATCAAGCTTTTTGTATTAAGCTTTGTGAGTGATTTTATCAGGCATTTTCTTAGTCATACAAGACTTCTGAAATTTTGTATATGTGATTATCTTTTGTATCTAGAAGTATTTCTATAATTGTTTTTTTTTTAAAGCAAGCAATCTTCTCCTCTATGGAATCAAACGCGAAAGTATGCCAAAGATGGTCATTTATACAAAGTTTCAAAGGAATTGTGTCAATTTCTACCTTATTAATTAACAATAATTGTTAAGGCCCCCCTCCCCCTCAAAAATCGATCTCAGCCCAGATATGTTCAAATGGGCTGAAATTTGGAGCATATGTTGGGGCTGAAGTGAGGAGGCTGTGGTAAAATTTTCAGCTCGATACTATGACGTTTGACAGAGATATGAACCAAACAAGGGTCAAAAATAGCTCATTTTCTGTCCAAGATTTCTCGGTCCAGGCTCATGCTATATGTTTAATTTTTTTTTATTAGAAAGAGCATGTCAGGATGCAGGGCACCACAGAGTTGTTTTTTTTTAAATTCTTACTTTTTTAGCGGAAAAGGGGATCACAAGTTCAATGACTCAAAAAAAGCGCCAAAAATGGGTGTCTAGTTACATAAATGTCTGTATATATAATAAAAAATAAAGCTTAATTAAAAAAAGGACTCTGTGGTGCCCTGCACCTGGACATGCTCTTTCAAACAATAAAAACTTAAATATATTGAAAGAGCCTGGACCGAGAAATCTTGGACAAAAGATAAAAAAGTCATAAACCGAGAAAAAACGAAAAACATTTTTTAATTTTTGAAAAAACAGCTGATTTTTCGCATAGGGGTTGACGAAAATCTTCGAAAATTTTGGACAAAAAGGAGGTATCGACGAAAACTTTTTATCAGCTATGAAAGAGCAGATCACGGGCTATCTTCCCATGCATTTATCTCCCTTTCGACTTTTTTGACGAAAATTGACTTTTTTTGATGGGGAGGGGGGCCTTAAATCTTCGATCCTTCTGAAGATTTCATTAGAATTACGTTCAAACTAATAATCGATTAAAGTCATCTATGATAAAGAAAAAGACTGACCAAAAAAAAAATGTTTTAAAGTGACTTACTCTGAATCTATTCGTTTCATTCGATATAAACTAGACCTATACAGGACCAAAATCCCATACTATATGATATCCTTAACTCTGTAACTTTCCAAATAAAGTTTTTCGTAAATCATAAATCAATTTATTATTTTTATTCTTATATCTTATAATATAGAAAAAAAGATTACATACAGATTTCGGACACTTTTTTCAGCCCATTAGGGAAAACTATCCGCATAGTAGAATCAAGACATTAAAATATGATTGTATTTGTTTATCTTGTTCACGAGATATTGTTTCATCATCTTTAAACAATCGTTCTTCTTTCGCTTTTGAATATGATTGTGATAAATTCTTTGATAATACTGTTTCGTTTAAGTGAAAAATGCAAGTTTTTAGAGAATTGAGAGAATAATCTATCAAAAAAAAAAATTGTTCCATTATGTTAAAAAATATGTAGAGAATAATACGAGGTTCATTCCTTATAAACCACCCGTTTATTAATCTCAAACAGAAAAACGAATAAACTTTTCCATTTATTAGTCTAATGATGACAATGTGTTTCCTACAAATGAAGAAGATAATCAATTACTAGACTATATTGATGAAATATGTTCTCTATCATCAAATGATCTTTCAACACGTCTTAATAAAGAATGTCAACAAATTTTATCGAAAAAAAACTTATTACTAAATTCATACGAAAATTTACAATTAAATCATTTAGCATTAATTACAATTTATTTACTGTATAATCAACATTTAACCGATGATGCTAAACAATTATATAATGATACATTAATACGTGCATTAAAACAAGAATATGAATTAATAAATAATGAAAAAAATGATTATATTGAACAATTTAATTGTCTTAAAGAAAAATATTTAAATGATTTAAATATGAATGAAAAAAATTTTCATAATTTACAAAATCAATATGATGAATTACTTGAACATAATGAACTTGAACGTTTAGATTCTAAAAAATCTTTAAACGATTTCATTGAACAATATGATTTACGTGAAAAACAATTTGAATTTAAATTATATAATTTACATCATGAAAATGAAAATTTAAAATTTAATTTAAATACTTTACAAGATAATTATGAAAAATTAGTAGAAAAAAATTATGAACAATTAGAAATGGAATATAAACAATTAAGACAAGATTTTAATGAACTTATTAATGAAAATGAATTATTAAAAGATTATAATTCACAAATGTATCAAACAAAATTACAAGAAAATAATGGTAAGAAATAAATCTATTTGCATAAATTTATAAGTATATCAATCTCTAAATATGGGATATAATCGTCTTAGGTTTTGTTTAGTCTCAATAGAAGTTAACTAATGAAGTAATACTCATATTGAAGAAGTGGTTGCCTCGTTAATAAATTTCAATAACATTAGTAAAAGGATAAACAGTTAGAAACATCTGCTATCAACTGTGTGCGCTACAATAAAATAGTGCGCCTACCCAAATATCAATTTATATCTATCAACGACCATAAATTGTATGAAAAGATAGTAACAGTACCATTTTTAACCGCCTTGACTACTGTAATCATCGCTCTGGGAATAACAAAGTCATTTGAGTATACAAAGAAGAACAAAACTTCATTTTCGGGTAGAACTATCAAGAAGTTCTCTTACTGACTTCGAAAAAAAGTCTTTTTTCTTAATTCTTACATTTCGTGTAATTTTTCCTTAATTTCATAAAATGAGCAAGTGTCATGACATTACGATAACTGAAATTCAAGAGGTTTATTCCCATTTAAGTCTTATTCGATGATTTTTCAATTTGATCTTGATATTATCAATTGCAATGATTTATGATTATATTTAATAATATAGATGAGAATAATTTGTACGAGAAAGAATAAGAAGAAAAATACAAAATTTATTAATAGTAGGCATGTTGTATCTGTAATAAAAAAAAATTAAATTGTTTGCTTTCATCTATTAACAAATTCTGTTTTGATGATTTTATCTCATTGAATTTCTAATTATAAACATTGATAACTAAATACAAGAGTATTACGATGTGTAGTTGTGAATTCTATGATATTTATTGTTTCTCTCTTCGTATTCAATATGTATATCTTAACAATAGCCATTGACAAACCATTCGAGAATAATTTCTAGAACTCACTAATGATGAGGATTAGTGTAGATTTATTATTTGTTTTTATTTTATGAAGCATAATCAAACTGAAAAGGGACTGCTATGAGGTGGAACTCAAGTGAAAAATATTGGTATTTTGAATTTGATGGTATCATCTTCGGAAATTTCACCAGTTTTCATGATTATATTATTCGTTTGTAATTATAATTACTTGTTTAATGAGAATCATCTATCACGAGCAAATTGAAAATTTGAATAATAGTATAAGAGATGATTAATATTTATTTTTATAATTTTCTTTTAGTAAAATAGAAATAACTAATTCTATGAATTAATTTCATTTAGATTCTGATGAAATAAAATTATCACATGATATTGATATTCAATGTAATATATCTGAAGAATTATCTTGGAATAATAATTGGAATGATCCAAGTATACAACAAGATTTATCTAATCAAGAAGAAAAATTAACAAAATTATCTAATGAAGATGAAATAAATCGATTAAAAAGTATTATATCAGAAATTGAACTTGAAAACGATAATTTAAAAGATTTAAATTCACAATTATATCAAACTAAATGGCGAACTATAGATTCAATTACTGATCAATCAATAATACAAACTCATGATATTAATATTCAATGTGAACTTCAATCTATTACTAGCGATCGTTATGTACAAACTGAAATTGAAAATGAACAATATCGAACAATTTCAACTACTTCAGAAAATAACGATTGGAATAATCAAATATCATCTTTAGATATTCCATCGGATGGAACTTCATCTCAAATGACGAAACATATTATTCAAGAAACTATTGATAATGAAACACAAACAGATGAACAATCACAAGATAAACTTGTACAAATTAATAATAAATTAAAACGTGCACTTCAAACAATTAAAGATAAAATACATCAAGCAATTATTGAACGACCTGATTTATTTCCTGATACAAATGATGATACTCTCGAACGTCTTGATCATTTAATTTCTACAATTAAAAATCAAGCAATACAAATTGATACGTTACAAAATGAACATGAATATATGTTAAATAAACTTCATCAAGCAGAAATTCAACCAGTTATTCCTATGGACAGAGACAGGTTGGAATAAAATATTGTGTTTTCTTTTTATTAATTGAAAAATATTTTAGTGAACAACAACATATTTATTTAAATGAATATGAAAATCAAATAAAATCACTCAAACATGAACGTGACATTCTTCTTGAACAAATTAAACAATTAGAAAAAAATCTTCAATCAAATACTGATACGTATGTTTCAAAGAATGAACTCATATAAAGTCTAAAAATCTGTTCGTTCTTAAACTTTTTAAATTTATTTATAATTCGATACAAAATTTAATACTGAATCGTTGGATGATAATCTTAAATCGATTTGACAATGTCTAAAGTAAACAGGACACAAATACTACCCATAGTTCTTCATTGTAGACATGACTATCGAAGTTGTGACGTGAATTACTCTCTTCAAGACAATGACGCTTTCATCTGAGATTGGTCTTACACAGATAGAATATTCAACTGTGTACCAATTCCTGTAAGGCCAAGTCTATTGAAATAAAGTTTTCAGAATCTTTTATTTGTTGTTACTTCATCGATGACTAATCGTATTTTTATATACCAATCAATAGCCCTTTTCAAAAGTTACAAAATCGTATATTTGCCATATAGATAGTTAGATTTAATTTTCAAACGAGGAACTAACGTTAATGTTTTTGAGTTCTTATTAATTTAAACATTATCATCTCGTTTTGAGATTACCCTCCAACAACTCAGCATTAAATTCTATATCGAATTATACACGAGTTTTAAAAGTTTAATAATGAACAGATTTATGATCTTGTATAATCTCGTCCTATTTTCAACTTTCACCGTCTTTTAGAAAATCATTCAATCAAATAATTTCAAATGATGATTCAACGCAAACTGATTTCAAACAAGAAGAACAACGCATAGAAAAGACAAACATTGATGAAAATGAAGAATCAAATATAACTAATCGTTTAGTTGATTTTATTTCAAATGTTACGTCATCACCTTCTCAAATAAAAGAAATTGTTCATAATGAGACACAAACTGATGAACAACTACAAGATAAAACTTTACAAATTAATAATAAACTTAAACGTGCACTTCAAACTATTAAAGATAGAATACATCAAATAGTTATTGAACAACCTGATTTATTTTCTCATATAAATGATGATACTATCGAACGTCTTGATCATCTAATTTCTACTATTAGAAATCAATTTACACAAATTCATAATCTACAAAATAGTTATGATCAAGCTCAATATGAAATAAATCAACTTCAAAGGTAATTCTAAAAAAAAAAAAAAACTAACAAAATTTTCTATTAGATAAATATCTTTGATTGATTATAGTTCATTACAAGCATGTCAATATCAGATTGATAATGAACATGACATCAAAATAGAAAAATCTGTTTCTACAACTCCATCCGTCAATAATATAAGGTTGAGTAGATTTTATTTTTACATTTAATTAATTTCTATCGATTTAAATTTCTAGTCAATCAGTAATCGAAGATTATAAAAAACAAATTCATCAACTTCAACAAAAGCTTTCACAAAATGATGATGAACGAACTTTACTTCGTGAACGTCTTAATGAAGTTGAACTTGAATTTCGAAAAACATTAGATGATCGTACAACAACAACAAATATGTATGAAGAACAATTACAATCACTTATACAAGAACGAGATGCACTTGTTCAACAACATGTACTTGAACTTATTGAAAAGTAAATATTTATTTCTTAGATATGTATAAAACTTTTTTCTATTCTNCTAAACACGAATCTGAACTGAATTCCTGTGATTTCTAAAGATATTCTATCACTCTGAGAGTAGAGTCAGTGGTCACAGGATAGGGTCGCATACAGTGTGGTCCGTGCTAACTTAGCACGCCTGTATTTTCTCCTTGCAATTTAGTAATAAAAAACACAGTGAAGATACCTTTTCACTTTTTGAAGTACACATAACATTCGGATTTAAATCCGAGGTTTTCGCATTTATTCTATTATACAATGGGTTTGAATCTTTCACTGATAGTACTCCTATAGAACTAAAAGCCTATTATCATGGCCACAGTTGCTTCATGTTCACTGGCTGTCCCATTTATGAATTCACAAAGTGAAAAATCTTTGCTCTTATATTTTCAAATAGTATAACAAAAAAAGTTTATAAAAAGCAATTGATTAAAATCATTGATAAACATGACCACCCTGCAATAGAGCCCGTCAAATTTAAAGTTGTCGAACCATACTTTCGTATTTTCAATGAAATTTTCTAATCAGATTTGGATAGTCGTCTCCGATATACGCGATGGTTTTTTTTTTCGAATTTTTGTATTCAGTGAGTAGCGTACACTACATATTTCTCAGATAACTAGGGTCTATCGGATTCGAATGAGTTTGGAACCAACTTGATGAGCTCTCTACCTTACAGATTAAGAAAAAATTGAAGTATATGAATTTCGTGGAAGAGTGTTCTTTTGGCTTGTGTATAATATCTATTACAATATTTGTATTATCTCATATAATAAACAATATGTCTTGCTTGTCAGAAGTTTCTAATATTGTTCGATGATTTTTCAGTTGAATACTTTTCCTTTGTACAGTCAATCGTGTAGTGTTTTTCATCAAATTTAAAATTTCTATCCATTTAGTATAAAATCATTACATGAAATAATTGAACAACAATCAGAACAATTGAAATCTCTTAGTGAAAAATATGCTGCTATTACATCATCTCAACTTGAATTACAAGCTGAATATGATAGACAAAGGTAATTATTTCATTCATAGATTATTTTAACTAATTATTTAAATATTATAGAAAAGAAACTGAAGAACAAATAAAAAAATATGAAAATCAAATTGAAAATCTTAATCGTGAACGTACAAATCTTTTAGAAGAACTACAAAAAACTACTTCATCACCATTTCAGGCAATTGACCATGAAAAACAAAAAGATGATCAACAATATGATAAACTACTTAAAGTTAATACAAAACTTAAACGTGTACTACAAACATTTAAAGATAAAATTCATCGAATAGCAACCGAAAAATCTAATCTTTTTATTAATGTTAGTGAAGAAACAAGTGAACGTCTTGATCATTTGATTGTCATAGTAGAAAATCAAGTAACACAAATCGAAACATTACAAGCTGAACGTAATAGAATTGAAGAACGATTTCAACATGAAATTAATGAATTACAAAAGTAATTATTTAAAAAAAAAAAAAAAAAAAACATTCTTTTATCTATACAAATTTATCTTTTCTAGTTCATTCGATCTTTATCGACAACAAATCGATAATGAATATCAAATAAAATTAAATGAATATATTTCATCTACACCATTAATGTCTCAAAAACTTGAAACTGAATTAATCGAACATCAAAAAGAAATTCAACCATTACAAACATCAAATGATAATCAATGGAATGATTGGCTTATAAATTCACCTTCAATAACTGATAGCAAAAAACAATATCGAGATATTCGACATATTGATATTCAATGTGATTTACTCGTTGATAGTTCTCGATCTAGAACTAAATCATCTGATTCAATAGATCATCAACAATCTACTGTTACAAATCGTTTATTTGGCTTTTTTAAAAATGTAACATCACCATGGTCTGAACAAACAACAAATGATTGGGATGAACAAAATTCACCTATTCAATTTCCATCTGAAGAATCATTAGCTGAACATATTATTTCATCTTCATCATCGGATAAAAACTTATTAGACATGATTAAAACTAAACTTGAAGAAATTATTTCCGAATATCCAGATCTTTTTCCGAATTCATATCATGATACAATTGAAGTATTTGATCAATTAACTTCTATTATTAGAAATTTTCAAAATCAAATAAAAGATTTACAAAGGTAAGACGAATTTAAAAAAACAAAGGATTATAGAATCATTATCATTATATATTATTTGATAAACAAATTGATATGAATAATAACAAAAAAAATTTCATATGATTTATTTTTCTAGTTCATTCGATGCTTATCGAAATCGTATGGAAAATGAATATGCAATAAAAATCAAAGAATTAACTTCGAATGATGTTTTCTCTCAAACAATACGGTGAGTTTTTAATAAAGAATGAGGCAAAAGTTTTGTTTATGATATAGCGTTGCAGTGTCATATGAGATTTGACTTTTTTTTGTGTTAGAGAAAGAAAAATGTCTAGTGTAAAAATATTTCCTAGAGGTCATAAAAATCTTAGAACAAAAGATAATAGAAAAGTCTTCTGCGACTGTGGTAAAAAATTTTGTATCCAAATATGTTTGTTCGATCTTTTTCATTATCGATTTTCGATGGTTTTGAAAACTAGGAAAGACTAAACATTTGACAGGCCGTCTATCTGATAGAAAAATGACTGTGAAAAACAACCTTCGAAAAATTGATACATAGTTCTACGGGAACATCTACAAGTTTTCGCAGATGCAACATAAAAAGAAAGCGAAGTTGACCAAAGTCAGACTCTCTGAACAACAAACAGTTTCATTAGAAAAAACAGCTTGGCAATTTTTAACGCAAAAAACAAAGTTTAATCAGAATATTATACAAAGTAGCTATGTTCAATGACAAACAGTCATTTTTTACTGAAGGCTCGATAAGTTTTCTTTTTCATATGAAATATATATGCTAGTGTTCAATGTGAGATTACATTCAACTTCGGATTCGAGATTTGTCTAGCCTGATTCGAAATCGGACGTAGTTTCACATTGAACGGCTAACATATAAATATCTTCTAATAAGTGCCCTTTCGGAGTAGAATTTCGTTATTTGATTGTGATGGGTTAAGCTCGTCGAATGCAAAATTTTCGGACTCGGACTAGGTCGAGTTCGGGACTAACCCGACAGACTCTAGTGATTAGTAGTTACAAAAAAACGATCTTACCAGACAACGTTATAATATCGTTTTTATCGGTCGTTGTAAAACTTCGAGAAGAAGAGTAATTTCATATTGTCCGAAGTTTTTGTTTCAAAATTCTCTAAACATGGCCACTGCAGTTTCTTTCTAGATAGCTTTTATTCTAAGATTTTGCTGACTGTCAACAAACGCTTCTATTTAACTATTTTATATTAAACAGTTTGTTCTTTCTAAGACAATAAAAAAAAATTAAGTCTTTACGCCATTGCATTGTAAAAGTATATCAAAAACAAAAATAATTCACAGTACTTTTCTCTCAACTTATTATTATTTTATCAAATAGTTTATCAATTGGTGAAGAATATCAAAAAGAAATTGATGAATTAAAAGAAAAACTTCATGAAAATAACATAATTTATCAAAGAGAACTTCAATGTTTAATTAAAGAACGAGATCAAACTAGAGAACAATTACAAGAGAAAGAACATTATCCATTGAAATTATTCAATAGTATAGAATCACAAACTTCTTTTGATATCGATAGGTATTATTATCAAAAACTAATAAAAAATTTAATTTTTATTTGTTTTTTTTTATCTTATCAATTCTAGTAGTCTTACTGAATCTCGATTAAGTGAATGTCAATGTCAATTGGATGTTTTACTTCGTGAACGTATTTCTTTAATGGAACAAATTAAACAATTAGCTCATCAACCAATAAAACAACAAGTTGAAATTCAAACTGAAAATGATACTGAATCGTAAGTATCATTTAAAACAAAAGATTCTGTTTTTTTTTTTAATTTTTTTTTTTTACATAATAAAGACCAACACGTTCTGAACAACGGATATCACGTCGTGTATTTGAACAAGAAATTTTAGCATGGTCAAAAGAAAGTGAACAATTAAAACAATATGTTAAACAAATTCAAGTTGAAAATAAAAAACTTAAAGATATAATACTTAAATTAGAATCTATGATACATGATTATATGCATGAAAATGATCGACTTAAACAAGAAAATCAGCATCTTTCATTTTTATCTTATACATCACAACAAACAAATGATAATGAAGAAAATTTTTCTTCATCATCCGATATAGACATTTGTTATTTAACATTAAAATGTTTAACATATGAAGTAGCACAACGTACATCAAATACAAATGAACAATCATTATTAATTATGGATAATAATGAACCATATCTTAAACAACGATTAAATGATACCGAACGACAAGTAAGAAGGAATTTTTTTTTTGAAATAATAAAATATAATGATTTTTTTATATTTAGCTTAAAAGTATTCGTATACAAAATCAACGATTAAAAAAACAACTTGAAACATATACAATACAATTTAAACATATTCAACATGAAATGAATATTAAAATTCAAGAATTATCGACACTTAGAATTGAAACTGATAGGTAAGAAATAAAATTTTTTTTTTCAATAATTAATTTTCATCTTAAAAGTATTTATATGAATTAGAGCCTTGCATTCGACTTCGACAGAGTCGAAGCTGCATCAGTAAAGAAAATGAAGTGTTTTTTACTTTTACATAGTACACGACTTTATTCTTCATAAGTTCCAAAAAAAGCAAAGAAAAAATATATCCGAGAAACATTCTCATTAGCAAATAGCATAAAAAAAAGATAAAAATTCTATTGAAAAAATTTCCGGACTCAAATATTAGACTAGCTTGTAGAAAAAATTTCAGAATTTGTTTTCTACAAACTAATGTCGCGCTAGAATAAAAGAGGGGTGAGTGTAAGCTCAATAACTCGACAACCGCAATACCTAGCTACCTGCGATTTTCACCAATCGAAAGAGGAGGAGCGGGCACGTCTTTTTCTTCGATAATGTATAAGACGAAATTCTTTTAAAACTAATGATATTTGAAAAACATGCAAAACAACTCATGAAAATGACCTGTCAGCTAGATGAAATTTTGATTTTGACCTTCGATTTAGATAGACGTACTTGAGATCTATAGTTCAAGATACAATGCAAATGAATGTCTTACTACATTCTAACGTTGAGCAAATGGAATCATGTACCTACATGCGCAAATAATAGGAAATTTTGCTGATTTTTTTACTAAGTTTTCGCACTTTTATCCGAGTAGCTTGACATTTCGATGAAAATGTAAGAAAAAGTAAGAAAGCGCATTGTGTCTTGAACTGTAGATCTCAAGTCCCTCTATCTAAATCGAAGATCAAAATCAAAATTTCATCTAGCTGACAGGTCATTTTCATGAGTTGTTTTGTATGTTTTTCAAATATCATTAGTTTTAAAAGAATTTCGTCTTATACATTATCGAAGAAAAAGACGTGCCCGCTCCTCCTCTTTCGATTGGTGAAAATCGCAGGTAGCTAGGTATTGCGGTTGTCGAGTTATTGAGCTTACACTCACCCCTCTTTTATTCTGGCGCGGACATTAGTCTACTTAATCTCTGCAACAAAAGTCAGCAGCTCGAATCACTTCAGAAGAGTATCTATCTGCTCACTAGGTCCTATCGACTGAATATAGTTCCGATTCGAAAGCGATTACCAGCAATGACCGATCGGTAATTAATACCGGTTCCATCTTTGGTTTCCATCAAGATGTCTCATATTTTTTAATCATATTAAATTAATATGAGAGAAAATTAAGCTTTCGAAAATAGTCAATTTTTAATAATATTAAAATCTCTTTTTGTTAAGATTACGTACAAGTGAAACTCAATATCGTTTGGAAGTTGATCGTCTTAAAGCAGATCTTCAATGTAATCAAGTAAAATTTCAACAATTTGAACGTGAAGTAACTGATTTAAAACTTGAACGAATGAATACTGATAGTAGTTCAACTAATGTATAAATTTATCAATTTTTTTTCTCTTTTTTCATAAAAACTAATATTTTCCTTGTTATAGAATCTTCGTGAATTACTTGAATTAAAAGAACGTGAATTAAAAGCATTAAAAGAAAAATTAGATTATACAATACAAGCACATCAACTTGAATTACAAGAAGCAATTAAATCCAATCAGGTAGGCACTATCAATAGTTGCAATGATCATGTTTCTTCTTCTTCTTCTTCTTCTGCATTCTACTAACACACAAACAATTCCGTGCTTTACATGGGATGCTTATGAATATTGTTGCACGCACGCTGCTTGTTTTTCTCCATTAATTAAACAATAGACAAACTTATTTCTTTGGTTTATGTAAACGTTTGACTTAGTTTTGATTGTGTTTTTGTTTTTATTTTTTCGTTGCAATTGGTTCATTTCATTCGGTGATATATATATATACATATATGTGTTTCTGTCTTGTGTATTATTTTTATCATGATTGATTTAAGTAAACAAAAAACCTAAGATATAATAAAGATTGATATTTGTTTTATGCACATTTGCACGTTTCGCATCTATCTGTTTTTTGTTAATAGCTTTTTACTAGATTGATGTAAAATTTGTTTTTCTTAATTTTATTTCTGGTTTCGTTTTTTTTTTATTTTCTAGTTTTCACTTGATAATGTTCAACGTTTTGAACAATTAGATCAACGTCATCAAGAAAAACGAAAAGAATTAGAAATACGACTTGGAAAAATATGTAAAACTATTAAACCATTAATTGATAATCAACATTTATTTAAAGACGTAAATAAATAATCAATTTTTACTCGTTTTTTTTTTCCTGAAGAAAAAGAATTAAATTTTTCTTTTCATAGAATTCAATAATTGACATTGATGAATTACAAGAATTAATTACAGATAATGAAGCTGAAGAAAGAGTTACAACGTAAGTAAAGTCTTCAATATTCAGGGTTTTCATTATAAATAAATAATATTGAAGTTCATTATTTATTTTGAAAACAGTCGGAAGCTTTTACGAATAATCGATTATCATTATTCGAAGCTTTAAAAAAGTACATCTATTGAAAACTAATCATAGGTTTTGCATGTCAAGATACAATCAACTGTTCTCTTTCGAGTAGTCAAAAATTTCAAACGATGAATGGATATATCAATGTTAAGAAAAATCTTTATATGGGCAAATTCAGCGAAAAACCAGACATGATCATCATTGATTTGATCACAATCTAATTAAGCTTAATTAGCTAATTCATTAAAATTTGATTTAGAAAAGACTCAACACCATAACCTACATAGTGGAATTTTCGGCAAGATCGGAGATTGAGCAAATAGTTTCCTAAAGAGCGATTTTCCAGAAGTTTGTTCATGCTTCAGAATGAAATTTTTGTTTTACCATGATTTCAAGATTCACAAGAAGGTTTTACATAATTTAGAATTGAGTGCTGAACTTCTCGTTTAGTTATAAGAGAATTTTTCACTTCTATATTTTCTGAAAAATCTAAACATATTCTCGAAAATCTTTGCCTGGAGATTTTTGTGTCACATTGCTAAAGTTAGTTTTTCAATCATATTTCGATGGATCAAAGGTCTATATGACTGTATTTTCAGGGTATATAGAGTAACTTGACATATATCTGTTACATAAAAATTAGGTAAAAGAATTTGAAGAGTATAGAGCTATAAGCAGTTTTATATTGCGAAATCATATCGTTAAAGAATGAAATTGCCTATATGTTATAAGAATCTTTACTTTTTTTAAAAATAGTTCCCTTGGTCCAATTCGTGATTGTTTGGGTCTTTTGGAAAGTCAAATGAAAGAATTACATCATAATCTTATCGAAAATCATGCAAGTCGTTCCAAACGATGGAAATATAAAGTAGGATTTGAATGTTTATCATGTGACAGTCAATGGTAATGATTTATTTCTAAAAATCAAAATTTATAATTTGCTTTTTAATAATAATATTTAGGGAAGTAACTCACGATGTACAAGATTTACAAGAAGCATGTCAAGATCCACATACGTTTCTTGAATCAACCCGTGTTGATCCAATGACAGCATGTTCATGTCCAATAATCATTGATTTTATTGAAAATGACGTTCGTTTATGTATAGATGATTTATTAGATGAAGTTATTGTAAGAACAACAGTGAAATAAACATTTTGTTCTTGCCTATATTTTTACTCCATTGTTTTCCTTTTCTTGTGTTTTCATGAGATCGGGTTTTTCTCTCTCTCTCTCTCTCTCTCTCTCTTGTTTTTGCTTGTTAAAGGTTTGTTAGTCGTTATTCAAACTTCACGTCTTATTTATTTATTTTGTTGATTACAAATGTAAAAAAGAAAACACATGAGGTATGATATTAAGAAAAAGAAATTTTCTTTTTTTTTTTCATTTAGAACTATCGTTTATTATTGCGAATAAATGAATATGTTTATATAAGCTTGATAAACCAATATAAAATATCTTTTCATAATACAAGTATGAGTATATTAATGTTAACTGGTTTAATTAATTCTTTTAAACTTTAATTTATTCTAATATCAAGTACTGTAAAATGTGTCTCTTGTGAATACTATGAAGGATTGTTATCTTATTAAACGTTCATTATACAAAGATGTTCAGTGTGGAGAGTTGATGCATGATTTACTGTAAACTGAAAAATAGTGCTTACATTCGTGTTGTGTGGGAACCCATTCGACTGATAATTTTTCGTTTGAGATTATAGGTAGAACTCATAATGTAGATAAAAATCCTGAAAGAATTCGTGCCATTAAGCCTCTCTTCTCAATTTATGATCATTCTACTGAACTTTCAGCCTATTGCAGAATACCATAATCCTTATGATATTGTGAAAGTTTCAGCTCAAACGGATGATTTTATCTTAAGGAATTATATGCCTAAAAACTGAACTATATTTTGAATTTTTGTATGAAAATAACGTTTGTTTTACAAACATATTTTCTCAGAAGGGAAACATCCGTTCGTGGTGAAGTTTTCAGAGCATCGTAAGGATCATGAATGCTATGATGGGAGAAATTTTATAATCGAAAGTGCTTGTCACAATTTTTCTCGTAATATTCTGCAATAGACTGAAAATTCAGTACGAATGACCATAACTTAAGAAGGAAGGTATAATGGTACGAACTTATAAACTCAAATGAAGATTATCAATTAGATTGGTTCTGTTGTTAGATAAAGGTCTAGTGATTTATTCTCTTGTTCATCTGTTTTCATCTGAATGATTTGATTTGTAGGGTTTTACAATTACAACACAAGATTGTTTTGTTGTTTCTGAATTAATATCAATATCATTGAGTTTTGATTCTAATCCAATAATCAATTCTATTGTTTACTTATAAATTAAACTCGTGTTGTTAAATCATTATTTTCTTCATACGTACAATAGTGGATTAAAAGATAAAATATACTTGACCGTAGTATTCATCACAGAAGTGATAGACACTAAAATGAGTTAAAAAAAAAACATTGTGCGTATATTTACATTAGACAGATTATAATAACAAGAGGATGTGCAAAAAATTATATTCATCTAAAATCATTTCCTCGAATCCGAGGCCGTTCATAATTAGAAGATGTTCACTAGTAGAAGTTTTACTGCATATTCATCATGTTGTCTTTACATCAAATTTAAGATAATTAACGGTAACAATAATTATCAGTTAAATAATTGCTAGTCATCAAAACATTGTCCTTCCCATTTTGTGTAATGTTTACAATATAAAGCCAGTCCTTTTCCCTTATTTTCTTTGGTTATAATATCGTCTTTATGTCTAAGGAATAAATACTAAGTAGTTTTAATTTTAATCGGCGTACTACCAATTGCTGGAACTAACAAAACAACTGATGAGGTATTCGGAGGCAATGATATGATTCATTCGTATAAAAGTATTGTGGGTTATTTTTTCATAAATCTAATTCATATTTGATAATATAGAAAACTCTATCATTAAAGTATCGATAGACAAGTTTTTCTGCTGAACATTTATAGATATTAATGAAGATCGACTATTATTAGGTGATGAACATTTATTACAAATATGCTTATCGCAGATAGGATTTTCAAATATTGTTTTTATTATCTGACTAAAATTAAATATGATTTTCTTAATATGATGTGTACACTCCTTGTGATATTATTTATTTCTAATAATGTTAAACAGAGCAAAAAAATATGTATCTTAAAATTTATATTTATTGTTTCGGAAATTTATAAAAATCTAATTGACTTCATGTTTCTTGTTTAAACTGTAGCTCTAAACTTCTTTAAAAAAATGTCTTGTAAATAAAACTTGAACTGTTTTTAAAATATATATATAAAACATTGTTTTATTTTTAAAAACTAATGAATTTGATTTCCTTACAACCAATCCAACAAATCTTTAAAAATTAAAAACATAATATCTCAACTAGTCAATTATTAAGCCTGATAAACTAATGTTTTTGTTTTATTTATCAATATGGATTTCTCCGAAAACTAGGAGAAGTTTTACTGATAGTTTTATTGTTCGATTATTTTTCATTTTCGTTTCCATATATATAGGATGTTTGGAGAGTCACCTACTAAAAAGAAAATTATATATCTTCATGACTATTAAAGCAAAGATAGAGAAGAATTTTAAGTTTATACTCATAAATCCTGTTGAAAATTTGAACTGTTTTATCCAGTACAAAAGATTCTGTTTTTCAAAGTTTCAAAAAACAATAGACAGGGCTTCCTGCTTCGTCACATTGATTGTCTTTGTTCTTCTGCACTTCTCATTATCCAGGTCTCTTTCTCGTACTTTACAAACATCTGTCTGACATTTTTTGAAAAATCAGTGACATTCATCTTAAAGTTTGGCGACTATAGAAATCATAAAATCGTGTCAATTTTCTCACTTTAGTTCTAATAAAAGTTTTTCATGAGCAATGGACGAATTATCTTGAAGAAACGTGCGAGAGTTACTTCAAAAGTATTATACAAATATTTATAAATAGGTCTCCATGACTAAAAATTCACAATAACAAAAACAAATTGTCATCATCGAACAGGAGATTTCGTCTATTGTTTTTTTGAAGCTAACAAAAAAAAAGAACAGAATTTTTCACCTATTGGATCCAAAAATTCAACTGTTCAAAAGTATTTATGAACAAAAATTTATCCTATGACCAAAACAAGAAACAACTACTTGATTTGCTTTAACTGCTGTGAAGATATATAAGTAGATGACTGTCCGGACAACTTAAATATATTAGAAATAAATTCGATTGGTAATAAATTTATACAATCTTATATACAAACAAAGATTATTATTAGTTTCATTCGTAAAATAGAAAAAAAAAAAAAACAATTATTAACAATCGAAAAAAAAGAGAAACAAGATGGAAAGCACCGTATTCAATGGCAAGAAAAGAATCAAGTTGAAAGGGAAAAGAAAAGAGAAAGGAGAAATTTTCAGAAAAGAAAAAAAAACAAGGATTTCGAAATTTAAGTTGGCATTAATTTTTCTCCACTTGTTCCTGTTGTTTTTGAATGTTGTGTTTTACTAGCTGGTATCTGATTTGGTGTTCCAGGTGTTTTAATAAACATTTGTTTTGTTGTATCTGTTGATGGTAAATTTCCATGTGAATGATAATTAATCATATTTTGTTTATGATTTGTATTTGATGTTGATGGATAAAATCTTAATGGAGGAGATTGTTGTTGAACATCAAGTGTTGTTGTACCACCATTACTTTTCGATGATTTACTACTACAAGAACTAACGCGTGAATGTAATGCAGAATTTTTTAAAAATAAACCAATTGCTTTTACTGTTACTGATGGAGCTAAGAATATATAAAAAAAAAAATATATATATTAAAACAAATATAATATTATTTCTATTTACGAACCCATAAGAAAAACAGAAGTTTATTATTATTATTACGGAATTTTTTTTTCTCTTACTCATCATTTTCACTTCGAAAAGGATGAAAAAATTCAAAGGTTTTCTTCTTCTCAAATAAAATATTGCAAAGTTGACGAGCGAAAAAATGAATAAAAACATTGAAATACACATTCTGTACATAACAAGAAAGATCTGCTCAAAAATTGAAATGAATAGAGAAAGAAATTTTTTACGCACCAGGATTATATCGCACCGGTGAATGATGTTGAGGTTTTTTTAAAGTTTCAACCTGTGATGTACGACTAAGTGTTTTTGATGTACGATTATCACCCATCGTACTTGTTAATAGATCATGTGGTGTATGAAAACCATTTTGATTTGCATGATCAAGTGTTGAATTAGGTAAACTACGTGGTTTAAGTTTTTGGTGTGGAACTATGATATTGCCACGCTGAGTAGTAACTGTAGTTTTTATTGGTGCAAGACTATTAGGATTTGGTACTCGTCTTGTACTAATCTGTTCATCAATTGAATCAACATTATTTGCTATAGCTGATGATTTTCTGGCAGTTACATCATGAAATAATTTTCTAGAAACTAATCTTGATGGTGGTACTAATTCATTTAATGCTTCTTGTGTTAAACCATTTGTAATACTTCTCTCATTTATATTTGTTCGTAGTAAAACTTGTTCATCAAATGCAAAATTTGATTTTTCACGTGGTGCTTTTTGCCCATTGGTTGTTGATGGAGATGTTTGTTGAGATGAAAGATGTGGTAGCATACGACGACCAGGAAGTAATGGTTCATGTCGAACAAGTTTATCAAGTATCATATCTGATGGACCATCAACTAAAGCCATAGGACCTGTTGTTGATGGTGATGATTGAGTATTAACAGAATTATTATATGTACGATCTGGCCAACCTAAACCCTCTTTAAGACGTCGTTCAATTAAACTATAAAGAGCTCGACATGCAATCGGTTTTCGATGTAATACAGCTTCTTCAACTTCATGTTCTGAATGTCCGTATCTAATATAAAAGAAAACATAAAATAAAAGAACTTGTTTGATAGGGAATTTTTATTTATATAAATTTACTTTATTGCAAGATATCTGATTATATTTTGGTTGATTTCTCTTAAATCAACATGAGGTTTAAAAGGCATTAATTCAATAGGTCCTAATAAATCGGTTAAAAATGGATGACGAAGAATTTCTGATATAGTTATTCGTTTAGTTGGTGATGGTTCTAATAATCTTGATAATAAATCTTGACAATCTGTATAAAAAAATTTTCAATCAAAAAAACAACAAATTTGAATTTTTAATAATTACCACGTGAAAGTGTATTAGGTATTTCACATCCTTTAAGTATACATGCATGAAGTTTAGCGAGATTTCGACTACGATGTTCAACTTTAAATGGAAGTTTACCCATTAGCATAGCATACATATTTACACCAATACTCCATACATCAACAGCTGGACCATATTCTTGATGAGCAAAAATTTCCGGAGCTGCATAACTATATAAATATTAAAATTTCAATATTGAATAAAACTATGTTTTTGCTTCTTTTATTAATCTTACGCTGGAGAACCACATTGTGTAGTTAAAAAACCTTTTTCATCAAGACAATTACTAAGACCAAAATCTATATAGAAAGAAATGATTTTTATTATTCAAAAAACTCCAACAAAAACCAAATTATTTTCTACCAATAATAATAATATCGCTATTTTGATCAAGCATAAAATTTTGAAGTTTTATATCTCGATGTATAACACGTGCACGATGCATATGCTCAACAGCTGAGACAATTTGTCGAATATATTTTCTAGTTTCATTCTCATCTAATTGTTTCCTAAGAAAAGACATATTTGTTTTTGACAAAAAACGAAATACATCAGATGTTTGTTTTTTTCGTCTTACCTTTTTGTTAAATATTTGACAAATTCATTTCCTTGTACTAAATCCATAACAATATAATAGGAATTTTCTGTTTCCATAACTTCATGTAATTGTACTATATTTTTATGAGACATTCGTTGCATCATTGATGCTTCACGACGTAGATTAGCTCTTAAGTAATTTCGTTTAAATACTTCACGTTTATTAATAACTTTAACTGCAACCTAATGGTAACAAAAAAACAAAGTCAAACAGTTCAAAGGTTAAAATGTCAGAAAACAACATGTTTTGTCTCTTTTTTTGTTTTAATCCAATTGAAAAACTTAAGAGAAAAAAAAACCGCCATGTAATTCAGTTCTACGTGAAGAAAAATAATAGGCAAAAATAAAATAAATCGCTCGTTTTTATAATTTGATCTACATCAATTACACTTACTTTCATTTCTGTAATTAGATGAACACCCAAACGTACTTTGGCAAAACTACCTTCTCCAATTGTTTTCAAAATAACATAATTGCCTACTTTTTTTCGTTTTTCATCTAGGGATGTATCACCTGTATCAACTGTTGATGCTCTATCAGGTGTTGCAGCATTGTGTGAACCTTGTACCATATTTATAAGATGAGAAAAAATTGAATGATTTGCAAATATAATCCAATATCAAAGTAAGGCCTAGAAAACAAGAAAATAGAATGCACCACATCCAATTATTTTGTTTATAATTTAATATTGTAAACGAGCGGAAAATAATGTTGAACAAAATATAAACGACTAAGAGGAAATGGATGCACACAGGTGAAAAAATAACAGTTTCCTGAAAGTGACGATCTTATCCGTTTCTATTTGAAAGGTTTGTATAACTATCATATGCGAAGACACGCATTGACAACAAAAACTTTTTTTCAGAACATAAGAATAGACAAATAATGGAAGGAATATTTATAGCTGTTGGAAGTGCGTTATTAGCAATTGAAAAATTTTATGCTTATTTTTTTTTATGCACAAAAGAAAAATACGTGGTATAAACGAACAAAATTAAATTTAGAAAAAAAAATTTTTTTCAGTGAATTTATTTTATAATGTTATAATTCTTCTTTACTATGAAAAGTACAGGAATACAAAATATTAATATGTGATTGGCTTCAGTTAGTTCTTCCCGTTCTCTAGAGGTGTCATTAATCATGTACCTGTCTATTGTTTAATTCTTCATAGAAAATATCTGTAATATTAATGATGACAATCATCGATGGCAAAGATGATGACGATGTATTGAAGAAGTAATAAAGATTGTTTCATATATTAGTATTATTATTATTAATGAAAGACTTATGTGTGTTTATGTGAGACGTGTATTTGTATGCGTATGAATGTATGTATGTACGTTTGAAATCAATGGGAGAGAGAGGAAGAATGAGGCGAAAAAAAATGACGACGACCAACAATGTCGGCAGTAAGTTTGATGACTTTTTGCAGGCTGAAATTTCTCGTCATCATAACAGTACAATAGAAAGGCAGAATAAAAGAGAGGACGAACGATCAAGAAATCCGTGTAGTCACTGCTATAGTATTGATTTCACTGTCCTCTTTTTCACTCGTTCTCATAATGTTCATAGTTGAGCTTCCTGATACTTTCTTTTCATGATCCATTGAATCTTCATTGTACAGAATAAACAAAGCTTGAATTGTACAACAGATGACGATAGAATAAAAGAGAAAAGAAGAAATCAAGCGTCTATTTGAATCCTCCTAGTACTAATACTCAATTGAGAACAAAAGAAAAAAAAGCATGCCAGAGAGAAAGGAGAAAGTCAGAACAGTCTGTCTATGTAATAGAGTTAAATCGAAAAATAAAAACTCTTCGGTTAGTATCGTTGTTCACAATGATTATATTATTAAACAAATTAAAATCGTAAACGTACAAATGAATAATCACCTGATGTTGGATGCTCTTTTCTTTGCACTACAAACTTTTGAAAAACATATTTAAGCTTTTAAATTTTACTTTTCTTTTTAAAGTAACTGATTGAAAATTATTCGTATAACTAAAATCAACTTTACATGGAAACAAACACAACTACAGTGTTTTGCTTTTGCAAGCCACTACCGTTTGTTTATTTGGCACTTGTCTTCAGTTTCGTATTAAGCTTAAAAAATAATAACTTCTTTCGTTATTTTCATTGCTTTCTTTTTATTTCGCTCAAACACACATACACACTCTTTCTCTTTTTTATGTTATTCTTTATTCTTAGCAAAAAAAAATGAAAAAGATCAGTGTGAGTTTGTAAGTTCCGATAAAAACAATTCTCGTACACTTGCCAGTAGTTTAAGAAACAAATCTAGGTTCAATATAAAATTTATATATACGTTAACATATAATTCAGTGATTCTTACCATTCTCATAATATGAATATATCTACAGCGTATGCACATAATGCACAAGTAAATGCAACTAAATTGTTCATGGATTCGACAAACAAAAGTCAGTTCACTTATTTACTCCTACGCTTACCTATTTTTACAAAGTGAGAGGGATAGACAGAGAGAGAGAGAGAGACAAAAAAAAACCAAAAGAGAAAATGACGTAGTGAGATGAATAAACAAACAAATCGAATATGATCGAACGAACAGAGCATGTGCGCAACATTGTACAGAACACTTTAACCACTAGTACTCAAGAAGTAATCTCCCTCGCATCAAACAAACTATTGTATACACAACATAATCACTCCTTCGATATTTTCTCTTGCTTTATCATCGTTATGATCGATAATTGATCCATAAGAATGTACATGTGTATGAACAGACTGAACAAATAGATTGATTATTGACAAAAAATTTGTTGATTTTATTGAATGTCATTAGGTACATAGATATCAAATATATTATATGTGATTATTATAGGTATACAAAAAACTTTTGACAGAAATATTGACTATCATTAGAAAGAGATATAAAAAACAAGGAATGTCAATCATTCTGATTGATTCTACTCGTTTTCATCAATCGATTTTTTTTCTTAGTGATAAGATGTTTCGACACTCGTATTCAATATGCTAATATTGAAAAATAAATTCTTACTTATGATTAAAAAGAAACGAAGTGAAAATAGCAGATTTATAACTGTAGAAAAACAAAAAATAAATAAACATGTTACTGAGAAATTTTCATCTATTATACAGTGCATCCAATAAATCTTATGTGGTTTCTTTCCAATCACTCGACAAATTCAACAGTCATCTGTTTTCGATTTAGTCTTTCCTCCGGGTTTTTTATTACTTTTCTAATCGTTTATTACGATCAGTATAAAATCACCTTGGAGCGACTATTTGTTGTGAAACTACAAATGAATGAAGTTAACATTATGTGTTTGTTTGTTTTATTATAATATTGGATAATCGTAACCCAATTACTTCTTCAGACACGAACGACTATTGGACGACACAATTAATATTAACTTATTAAGAAATCAAGATGACACGAAAATAAAAATTCACTGTCACATATGTTCAATATGCTATTGTTGTAGTTTTTTTAATATCGCTTAGTACTTTCGCATATCGATATGGATAGATTTGTAAATATTATTCGACATTCCTTTCATGCAATAAGAAAAAGTAAATTAACTATATAGTTTTCTGAGTTCTTACGTTCAAATTTCTAACAAAGAAATACTCATTTCTTCTATTGTATTTTGAATCAAATACTAAATTCATTCATTGTTCTATCTAATTTAATGACTGTGTTGTAATAATAACGCTTTTAATAAACATTATGACATTTGTTGTTTTCATTTTATTTGAAATGATCATTATTGTAAACCTATGTCAACATAATAACTTTTAAAAGAATATTCAAATATATCCAAAATATCATTATTTCAATAATCTATTCAGCGAAGTCATTTTTTCTTGTCTTGTTGAACTTTGTAACAAGTGAAATATATAATAAATTATGACATTTCATCGAGATCACATTAAATCCAGTGAGAATCATTCATATTCAAAATGTTAACAGAAATGCTAACCAATGTACTAATGTTTATTAATGTCAATGGAAGGCATTTCAACAGCTGATCTACTCAATTTTAACTAGATATTTGTTTCTTTAACAATTAGAATATGGAAAAATAACAATTATTACTTTTGATTTATTGGTTCATAATTCCTTTCTATTTTAGTATTCAAAAACAAAAAGAACTTCAACTTTATAGATGATCTCATCTTCTCATTTCATTATATTATTGTGACAACAAAAAACATGATGGAAAACCAAAGTGATAACACAATTTTCTTTAGTATGATTGACTTGTTTAAAAAAAAAAGAATCCTGAACATGTACTCATGAGTTATTTACAAGAAATTAATTCTAGTATAATAGAGTAGTACGTATAATGACAATAATCTTTGGTGACATTCTTGATGATTCTATTTGTTTTAAAAGACTTCATCGAGAAATTTTGAAGCCAGTCATCAATTAAAATGAGTCACACTTTTTGAACAAAGAATGTTTCATTAAATATTGATTTGATGAGATCTTAAAAGTCATCTAAATAAAAGATCGCGTCATTTTATGAACGTAATCAATATTCATTTCAGTTAAAAATTATATTTGTTTTAGATTCACCAATTAATTATTAAACAACTACTGATTCAACTCATACAACAATAATGACTATGCAGAATAGCGTTAGCTTTATTATAAGAGAAAGGACGAGAATGAATATCCGAGGAAATAAGCCCAACTGAATTTTGATAAACTGTTAGTACGGAAACGAAGAAACTAATGATAGAAACTATAGCTAATATTCATTTTTTCATTTCTAAATGATTTTTAATAGGAGTTTACAAGTCTAGGATTTCATGGTGACATGCTCAATTTTCGACGTATATACGGAGCAGTCGTTGATTGACAAATGTTGTATATGTTTCTTGGTATGTTAAAACCATTTATCAAAGATACACAAGACGCAATGTCTTTCTTCAAGAAATCTTTGAGAATCTTGAATTTGTCATGTCACCATTAACTATAAACTGTTCCAAGCATTGAAGTACAGTATTACACTATTTAATAAAAAATTTTCATTGACTGTAACATCATTTAAAGTTTCTTTAAACATAAAGATGCGATCATATTCAGAATATAGATAGTTTTGTTCAGATAGATTATGAAAATATTTTTGGCTAGTATTCAATAATTTGATTGCAATAGTCATTTTTCAAGTCACAACAAATATCACATTCGAAACTATGAAAAAAAAATCTATCTATATGCATGTTTCAAAATTCTCTCACATTCTCTTTTTTTCGGCTTCTTTTTCGAGGAAACCTGGATATAGGCCAGGCTACAATTTTGATCGATAAAAAAAGCTGTCAGAAAATGTTAAATCGTTCATGGATCGACATTGTATTCTATGATTATTGCGAATATGACATTTCTTTTCTCCTCGAAAGACAACTATTGCAACCGAATTAGTGAAGACTAGTCAAAACTGCTTTGATAATCTACCTGCACAAGATCATATATACTCTGCACATAATCGCATCTTTATTTTTATGCAAAACTTACATGATACGAACACTACTGAAATTTTCTTTTATTAAATGATATAAAACTCAGAGGTAGTAAATTGATTCGTTTCATAAAGCATTTTTTTTGTCATTGCCATGGTAAATTGAAAGTATTTTACATTTCTCTGGGAAAAAGAAATTGTTTCTTGTATTTTGCTGATAAATAGTTTTTATACAGAGTTTTGAGGTACTTTTCACGATCTGTCTATCAGTACAGAATTTCTTTGGGTTTGCCATAAGTAGCAAGTGCATATATCCAAAAGCATGTGCAATATTTGTCAAGCAACGATTGCTCTGTATATGAGTAAATTACTACTTTTCGGTACGATTGAGATTTTAGCTGTATTTAGCCAATAACCTCTGTTTCTTTCAACTGATTTAGACATTTTTTAAATATATTATTCCTCTTTGAACACTCCAGTGCCACATAAAATTACAGTTCTGTAGCTCATACTGTCGTTGAGCTATGAGAAATATAAAACAAAAAAAAAACGTCATTTTTGCTAACATGGGCAAAGAAAAGGAAATTTGTCGCTTATGAAAAAGCAAGATGAAACGCATGCAATATTAGTCTACTTTGTACAGCGTTCGACGCTCTATTAAAATATAAAAGAGATATAAATTTAATTTCTTCTCGGTTTCTTCGTCTGACACCCACGTTGTTTGAAAGACGCCTGTATGTTTTTGTGCAGAAGGACATAAACTTGATTTTAGCTTTGCACCAAACAAAGCTGGCCATGCGCAGACTAGATGAAAACAAAAATAACTTTTTCCACATCAAGTTTATAAGAAACAGTTTTCTCTTATTAGACTTGTTTCAGAAAAACAATAATAGGACTTGGTGAAAAAAGACCATGGTAATCACTTTGTAGAGTGACGATTTGAAAAATCATCTAGTTTATAAATCTTCAACAAGATATTTGATTTGGCGCAAATTTTCACCGTAGATGTAAAACAGGAAAAATGTATTAGTGACAAAAATGTCAGCTCTTGATCTTGTACTACCCAGGAGAGATTTAAATTATACTACAAACTGTAGAGTGACGATTTCTTTTCTGACTTTCTGTTCTCCATACAGCGCTAAAAACGACTTAAACCTTCTCAATGAGTTAAATCGATTGTATGACTGAATTAAATAGAAATTAAACTGCACAGCATGAAATTCTTTTAATATTCAGTGAAGTATTGGGAAAATTTTGCCGCTTAACGAAGGCATAAAGTGTAGTAAAATATACTATTCAGATATTGGTTAGACCTACTTCCAGTTTTTCATGCCAATTGTACGAAAAAGTCACAAGTCGCTCCTATACTCCGAAAACTGAACATGTCAATGCGGAATCCTAGACTTGTAAATACCTATTAAAAATCATTTACAAATGAAAAAAAACTGAATATTGAAAATAGTTAGCACCATCATTTTCTTCGTTCATGTATGAACAGTTCATCAAAATTTCCATGGATCGATTCCCTCAGACATTGTTAACAGTCCTTTAATGTACTTGAATTTTTTGTATCATTGATCAAAGAAAAAAATATATCGTTAAAATAATAGTCAACACATTTTTATTTTTATTTTTATCCATTTTATGCTTCACGTATCTAATTTACTGTTCAACCATTTGAAACTCACAATTATTCGAGAGCATGATATAACTATATAAGACATGTTTGTCTAAACCAATACGTTATCAAGGAATATGTATAAATTGAATACACATGTCTTTTTAAGGAAAAGTTAATTTAGTCGTTAGCAGTAGAATATAACGGTCTAATGTTTGCTCAGATAATTTTATTGAAGATATGAAGTATATTGTTCAACTGATATGCTTTTAATATATGGAAGTCTAGTCTTTTTGTCAAATATCAGTACAGTGAATACTTTTCTTTTGATTTTATGGATAAAATCAGCAGCAATGAGTCTGATTCAAGTCTTCTGTTATACTTATTACATACTATCATTAAAAAGAAAAAATTAATCGAAAGATTAATATATGAAATTATGACTATCACATTCTAACTACATGCTAATAATCGTCAATCGATTCAAGACTTTTAGAAACCATATTTGTAAACTTCAAATAAAACTGAGGACATAGTTCCATGAAGAATATCTTTTAAAAATCGAACACATGAAATCTACGACTCCTGCTATTATTTCTAACATGCAAATTATATTATTTATTAGAAAGATTGTTTTAGAAAAGCAGTTAACTATTGATCATTATATAGTTTGTATCTCATTCATCTAAATCTTTAGAGGAAATGAAGGATGACATGGAGTTGTATATTATACTTGTTCAATGTTTCAATAGTTGTCATAATTTTCTATAACATACTGCGGAAAATTGTTAGCTATTTTTCTTTCGTCTGTCTGTTTGAGATTCATGACATCGTAAATGAGCTTATCAGTACTTTGAAGCATAAATTACTTATATTATTTGAGTACAATGAAATGTTTTTTTCTCTCCATTTTATTTAAATAGCAGAGGAAAGAAGAACATTCAGGTTATTCATAGATTTCAAGAAAACCGACTAGAACAAGACATGCCAACTAATACAACAAACCTGATTTTATCACTAAACAATATGTCAACACAGTTAAATCGTTATTGTTCAGTATTTATTTTTATTTTTGGTGTTCTTGGTAATATTCTTAATTGTATTGTTTTATCTCAACGACCACTTCGAAAAAATCCATGTTCATTTTTCTTTCTTATATCATCAATGGCAAATCTTACTTCTATTTTATCTGGTTTAACAACACGAATGTTAGCAGGCTATGCTGTTGATTTAACAAATACAATCGATTGGCTTTGTAAACTTCGTGTATTTGTTTTAATGGTTTCAAGAACTATTGCTTTGTGGTTAATAGCATTAGCAAGTGTTGATCGATGTCTTTTATCATCAGCTAATCAACAATATCGAAAAATGAGTTCATTAAAGAATTCATATAGAAGTATATTTATTATCATATTATTTTCAATTCTATTATATGTTCAATTAATTTATTGTTATCAAGCAAATTTAACTCAAACACCATTGAAATGTTATGGAAAAACAGAAATATGTCGTATGACAACTGATTTCTCATATGCACTTATCACTGTTGTAATACCAATAATTGTTATGATTACATTTGGTCTATTGACAATATCGAACGTGCAAAATTCACGTCGTCGTGTGTTTACAATAACAGCAACACAATTCTCACATAATGGTCCAAATCAATCAGAACGATGGAGAAAGACGGATTCTTATTTACTAGTTATGCTTCTTGTGCAAACAGTTCTTTATTGTTTTTTTACACTTCCACAAGCAATACAAAAAATCTATTCAACCATGACTGAAAGTCAAATAAAATCTTCTTTACAAAATGCCATTGAAAATCTAGGTTTTAATATATTACTTCTTTTAACTTATTTCTCAAGTGGAATGCCATTTTATATTTACACATTATGTGGTGGAAAGATATTTCGTCAAACATTACTTGATGTCTTTAAAAGTATTTGTATGAGATCTAAATAAATAACAACTGAAAAATTTTATGAATGTATGACCGAGTATTACAGTTATATATACTTATCATTTAAAATCATAAATGTTGTTTTGTAGCTAGATGACATGTACCTATATCCTTGAGTTAAACTTCACTTTGAGTCATGCATAAAAAAATGAAATATTTTTTTAATATTTTAAATAAATTCTGCTTTTTCCTCTTATTAAAAAGACGTAATATGCACTTCTTTTTTTTAATTGCCTAAGAAAATCATTCATATTTACTATGTCAAACTTATATATATTATATATATACAACAATGATCTGTATGTTGATATCAGGAAGTGGTGCTCAAAAACATTTTTATGGATAAGCAAGTCAATATTATAATTTACTGAAAAATGAATTTCGAACAACACAGTTATGATGCTGCTACAAAAAGTAAATAAGCTTAATGATTCTTCGGTTCTTTGCTCTTTTGATTGGAATTTAACTTAGCAAAGCTTCACGATATAATTCATTTATACTTTATATATCATTTATGAGTCCAGTTATAATCAAAGACTATAATGACATTACAAAGTAATACTCAAGTACACACAACCTTAAGTTGGGTGCTTTAAAAATTTTATAAAACTCCATAGACACAATATTTTTTTCTCCAACAGTTGTCTTCCTATCAGCTAAATTACCCTATTGATATTCAATCTCAACAGGCGAAACATGAAAACGAGAATTTCCCTTTATTAGAAATAAGCAATGCAAAGACAGTGCTCTGCTCTATACTAATAATACAATGTTTAAAGGTTATTCGTTTTTCTTTGGTCAGAACCTCCTAAAATCAATTGGTTTTTCAATCGTATGCAATCACAAACTTGACAACTTTCTACACATAAATATATTTCATTCGAGAAAAATTGCGAACTCAACAATTTCCTTATCTTAACAAGGTTTCAATTGAATACACTGACAAAATCTACCATGTCCTGAAATTAAGTACTTTTCAATTGAGAACACCTGCAAATTAAACATCTGTTGAATAGAAAGATGTTTCGATTTAGGAAACTTGCGAACTTAACTATTTTGTCTAATTAAATGAAAATTTACATAACTATATTCATCAACTCTATATCTCTTTATCACAAAAGACCTTGCCACACTCTGCGACCTATCTTGAACCAGAATACCATCTCCATGGTTTTGTAGAGCGATTTGCGATGTATTGAGCGGCATATAAGAAATCACACTTTCCTCAAATTTCATTGTGCTGAAAGTCCATATACTAGTTATAATCCTTGAGAAATGCACATGGTATTCATAGAAGTGATGGTTCATAAGGTATTGTAAGATAAACTTATGTAAATTTTAGTTCTAAATTCAATTCGATACAGTTATACGTGCTCTTCAATTGTCTATTATCAATAGCTTTCATCGTTACTGTCTTCGTACTTTAAAATAGTCCTTTTATTAGATCTAGGCGATTTCTTGGCTATATGATATTCTAGTGTGTTCAACTCTGTGCCACAGAACAAGTATCGTCTTAAAACTTTCTCTAAAATTTCACACTATCGAGGTCTATATATTTCTTACATAACATTTTCCGGAATAGCAAGAACTCATCGTCAGTCTCCAAAGTAGTCCCGGAGAAAAGCTCATTTTCGTATATGAAAGAGCCTGTATATTGACGATATTTTAAGAATATTAAATGGTTCTGTTAAGTACTTTTATGTACCAGTAATCAGCATAATATTTCTGATGAACTCATATATATAACTTCTTTATGGGCAAGAAAATTTTTTTTTGGCTCCAGACTTCTGAAGTGGGTGCAAGAATATGAAAAACTTCACTTTTGAAGTGAATATTAAATATTTAGAGATTGTTTTAGAATTCACGCATAAATACAGCCTGAGTACTTAAAGCAAAATTTTGAAAAAGAAATAATTAAAATAGCAAACCTCCTTTCTGCAACCATATATCCGCACTACTCTGCAGGGGTCTAGAGGTCAAAGAAATGTTTTCACATTTATCACAAAGTAATTTATATCAGTTCAGCAGGAATGCTGTGTTAATTATTGTTAGAATCACGTATCCTAATTCTGTCGGAAAAAATTCTTTTAAAATTCTTTTTATATTTCAACCTATATATATCGTACAGAAATAAGTTTTTCTTTCTCGGATAGAGCAAACATTTCTCTATCGAATGATGTAAGATACATTAGATAATAATTAATTAATCACTTAGGAAAAGCACGACAACAGAAAGAAGGTAAAGTATTGCTGTATTTTCTTATGTGTTCCTAATTCTGCTGATTACATGGAAAACTGCAGTAAATTTTAGAAAAAACATCACTTTTTAAGCCAATCCAATATAAAAATAAAAAACGTATCCTTCAATTCGTTTCGACGTGGGCTATCTATATGTTTCACAAGTTAGAAAGTCGCCCGCAGAATTTTCTCCTGTTCTTGATTCTGCCGCTTCATATAGTTTGTGTTCCTAGTTCTACCGATTACATACAAAACCCATAGAAGTATCGAAGATAAACTTGACGATGCTACCTCGACCAAAATAAAACACCAACAATTTGATATCATTTGAAAGCTCTTTTCAACAACTACGCATGCGTATGGAGTGAACATAAACAAAGCTAGTTATGCGTGATTTTGCATGTGGAAAGAGAAGAAGGACACCCGCACCCACACCCACACCCTAGAAATCGATTAGTCTGAATTCCTTGAATAATCGATATAGGAATGATGGTTTTGTAATTACTTTTGCTGAAATTTTTGATTAAAATCGTATGATTATAATTGATTTTTAACCTATTACTGGTGATCATTGAAGACAATTTTTTTACATCGAAACGTGCTTATTTTGTGGCAACAGCAGTACAATAAGGTGTTATCTATACGACTCAATTAGACAATTATAATCGAAGACGAAATAAAAACAAAACTTCGTAACCTAGAACGGCATTCTCATTACGGAGAATTTAAGTCCGAGCAAAAAGCCGTAATAATTTTTTTTTGACTTATTATGACACCTCAAAAAGAAGCAATTCATAATATGATATCTTTGTCCATTATTTGCAAACGAATTGAGTCTTAATGGAAAAATTTTGATGATCGATTTCTGTTTGCTATTTTGATAATATTCATTTCGAACACAAGAAACAACACGAACAAGAGATCGATTATTTGTCTCACTTTAGACAATGTTTTCTCTTTTTCTTTCAATTAGTTTTTTTTATTGCAATGAAGTAAAAAAATTACTTTGTGTTTCTTTTCATGCTTTATTTGTTCAAAATGAAACCTTCAGATACAACAAAAAAAGAGAACAAAACAGTACGAATCAAAAATGAAAAACAACTACAGGAAAAAACAACAAAAAAGCACACGAAAAAATTGTGCAAAAAGAAAGTTACTTTTTTTTACCCCAGATAATTACACCTTTTAATCCATCGAGCAGAAGGTAAGCCAATTTCATAGAGATAATTGCTGTTTGAATTGGTATTCGTCTTCCTTTTTTTTTAATTGGTTTATATCCAAGAGTAATATCTTGCAAATTTGCTGATATTGGGCCAATTATTGCATCTTTGTTATGTATTATTGGTAATGGTGGATCATTGTTCAAGCATTTGTATACAAACATTTCCCATTGAAATATATTGTTGTTGTTAAACGAATTTTCATCCATCTTTCTACAATGGAAGAAAAAAAGAATAATACTAAACATCATGAGAAATTCAAAAATTTGTATTAATTAAATCATATTTTTGTGTAAATTACTTGAGCACTTTTTTGTGAAGCAAGAACAGTTTTTTTAAATAAAGATATTTTACGAAAAAAATTCCTTTATTTAAAAACAAATATTTCGCGTGATATATTTATTATTTTCGCAAAATATCCAAATTTTTTTTCTCTACTAATGTCTGCGCCAGAATGAAAGAGGGATGGGTGTAAACGCAATATCTCGATGATGGTAATAGTTAGCGACCTGCAGTTTCACCAATTGACAGAGGAGAAGTTGGGATATCTTTTTCCCCGACCGTGTTTAAGACGAAATCCTTTTAAAACGAATTACCCAGGCAGACAAAACTTTCAAAAAACGCGTTTAAACGCACAATCGGGAACCGCGACTGTGATCCATTCACGCTCATTAAAAAAACGCAAGAAACGACGTTTTTTGTACAAAATAGTCACTTTTCAAGCGTGAAAACGGTGGAAAACTTAAATTTCTAGTGTTAAAACGTTCTCTTTTTCTCGATTTAAAAAATGACGTGTNACTAATTCGAATTAAATTAAAATAATAGTAATGATTCGCTTTTACAGAAAAAATAAAAAATGCGCTGAAGACTAGATTCAAAGCACGTTTTCAAAATGTGTTATAACGAACTTCTTGATGTCTCGTAAATTGTGTTACAAAGTGCGGCATATGCAATACATATTAGTGTTATGTGTGGTTCAGGTTTGTAGAGCAAACCTTGTTCTACCAAATGTCCTATTTACTTTTCTGTTTTATCTTGAATGGCAGAGTTATTTTTCAAAAATCGATTTTCTTTTTTACCGATCTCAATTTCCATAGAAACTAACTCTTAGATAAAAACGTTCAGATGAGATTTCGCTTATTATAATAGCTCATTTTGTACTAAACTCAGTGCTCTACAACAATGTTAAGTGGTAAAGATTCCAAGATACAAATTAAGGACTGTATCATAGGTACAAGTTTACTTTGTACAAACAAAATTTGAAATTTTTTCACGAAACTCATTGATAGTTATTCAATCTTATCCCAGAAAGAAAATTTGAGCATACATTCGGAAATAGCAAAAAAAAATTTGATTCTAACCAATTGTCTTTCAGTGATCTGAAAAAATGAGTGAATATTTTGTGCCATGACTTCCGTGCTCTAGGTCAACTTCTATTAACTTACATAAGCTGATGTAGATGAATTTGAATTAAAAGTAAAATTTCTTGATTGATTGGATCGTTCTGAATTACATCGTTCAAAATATAACTTAAAACATGTATAACCTAAAATGTTATTTTTTTCTTAACTTTTATTATAATTTAATAAATTGGAATATTTTTTTTACCTTTAGATGTTAAATATATTGGATTTAATTTTGATACACGTTTTTCAAATAAGGCTATTTGAGATTCTCGATTAAGATCTTCTGAACATGTTATAAACCAATTTAAACCAAGTTCATGATCAAATAAACTAACATGTTCATTTGTTATTAATGTATCCCATAATTCTTCACTACGTTTTAATATTAAATAAAGATTCCCTTTTTTTAATAAAAATGATAATAAATCTAAATGATTCTTAATTGATTCTTCATGTGTATAACGACCATCAACTAATGTATCAATTGTAACATGTCCATGTGTTTTATTCCAAACATCTAATTGACATGTTGATAAACTTTGTATTAATGCTGATATTAAATCATGTTTATGAACTAATAATGATATAAGATCTTCATCAGTACGTTTAAATGTATTTGTTGAATCATGATGTAATAAATCATATAAATGTTTTATAGCTGGTAAAAGCCAACCTTGTTTACGTTGTAAATCTGACATACATTTAAGACAATAATCACGTTTAAGTGCATCATATGGTGAACGACCTTCACTAAATATACGTAAATGATAATGAAGTATATGATCAAGCATTGATCGACCAAGACGGTCTGAATGTGCCATATCCCAAAGAATGTCTAAAACACGAACAGCAGAATCTTTTTGACATTCTCGTCCAATAGTGCCAAGTAATTCAACAAGTTTTTCTTGTATAAGAATTGTTTCGATTTTCCAAGACTTTTAATAATGAATCAGAGAAAAAAAAAAAACGAAATTTATATTCATATAAAACAACAAAAAAAAGATGCTGAGAAATTTAACTTACATTACAAATAAATTCAATAAGATAGTTAAGTTGTTGTAAATTAAATTTTGCAGCTGCTGATGCTATTAAAGTAAACAAATGATCAACAGCAACTAATGAACGTCCATGCTAAAATACAAAAAAAAAAAACAATTGATTTTATTTTTCTCTAAAAGAAATTATTGATATTTCTTTTGAAGTTCATGTTTTTATTCCACAGAGCAACTATATCGAATTAGAATATCTTGTTATTTCATTATTTACTTAATTTTAATTGTCTTCAAATTTCAAGAAGAAATGTTTATGTTAACAAAACTACAAGTAATCTAATTGATCTCACTTTTAATTCCTTTTAAGTTCGATTTTAATCATGATCAATTTTAGAAAAAGAAAAACCGAACCACAATTTTAATACAATCTACTAAATATATCAATATAATATTCATGTTCATATAAACATTCATCCATACAGCATAAACAAAACATACAGTAAAACCTCTATCAATGTACATATCCAATTTATGAAAGAATTTCGAATCTGTCAGAGAGAGAGTTTTGTTGGAAATAGCTCAGCCTCGTATAAACACTTTCTTATTCTTAACAGTAAACACTTTTTTGCAGTTCGTTTCGCTATTGTAATCTCTGTAATTTGAACACATGTGCAATACTTTGTGGCCTCATTTTACTGTCTATCACCAATCTCATGTGCATTAAGGCTAAGCACGTTTGATCTATTAATCCACTATTGTGCATGTAAAAAAACTAATGGCATCACTACGCGAGCTAAGATTATAAGTAAAAAATGGAATTAATTATTGGATTAGAATAAAAAACCCATTGATATTGATATTAATTCAAAAGGAAATAGATATTAAAACAATAAAGAAATTTTGAAAAACAAAAACACTTGTTATGAAAGACAAGTAGACTTCAATCAATCTATTCTTCAGATAAACGTCAGTGCTTACGAATACATCTACATTGATGTCTTCTTCTGACTTCATTGATTTTTTTTTGCTTATAGATACTTCATAATGTTCTAGTGAAAATTCAAAAAAGAATTGGCGTTCCTATTGAGATTTATCGAAGTTATCGAATTTTTAATGAATTTATTTCTAAGAGATTTCTAGCAGATTTCAATAAGAAACCAAATCCTTTTCGAGTTTTTCCTACAATATTTTGCTGTATCCACAGGCAAAATAATCATTGACATGAGAATGAAATACTTGAGAAGGCAGAAATAAAATATTCATAATAACTAACTATAAGTTTGGAGTCAATATATATCAATACTGCTTGTTTTTTAAATACCTGCATTTTCCATATAGTTTGAATATCTTCTTTTAAAATTTTTGGTGCAATAAAATCCATTAATGTTCGAACTTTTTCAACATATTGATTTTGATCAATATTTCCTTTTGATATTTAAATTGGAGAAAGTGAAGAAAAAAAAAACTAAATATAGATATTTGATTTTTATTTTACCTTCAAGTGCTTTAGAAAGTATAGAATTTTCAATAATCCATTCACTAATAACATCACGTCGAATAGATGTTTTAATCAAACTTGGAATATTCGATGTTGCATTTTCAATTATTTTTGCTAGCTAAAATAAATGTATATAGTTTTTTTTTTGTTTTATTAATTATTCTCCTTCTTTTTGTTTTTTGTTTAATTTACTTCTTTCAATGAATTCATTTTAGCATTAAAATTCGATAATGCAATCATTTTAAGTAATAAATTAAGATGTAATTGTTCGATTTGTTCAATACGATTAAGCCATACAGCTGAACATATTTTACGTAATGTGGACAATAATTCAAATATTGAATTTGTTGACTAAAATTCACAGAAAAAAAAACAAATATTTCCTTTTTTTCTTTCCCTCTTTCTCCCGCAAACAAACTTTAGCTTTAAAATCTTGCTCTTTTAAATTTTTAATATAATCCAATGCTT
>CAJNSZ010000002.1:920670-931712 GCA_905329745.1 Rotaria sp. Silwood2 | reverse complement strand
CGGCCGACGGTGCTTCCCTCGCCGCGGCACGCACGTCGCCACCGACCTCCATCCCCACCCCCACACCCCCCCCCACACCCCACACCCACACCCACACCCACACCCACACCCACACCCACCCTCATTTAGAGAAAATTTTAAGAATCTAAAACAAAATTTTTCACTAAAATTTCTATAGAATTTAAAATGTAACACATTATAAAGCCACTTCGATACTATTAATGAGATCTAATCACGTCTATCGCAGTTTGCAACGGAATGAAAATCATACTGTATCGATCTGCTGGTCACAGTCTGTTATCAAGTCAAAAAACGATGCTAATATAAATCTTAAACATTGACAGTATCAATTGTATACTGATAGATATTTCACACATCTGTTGGTTGAACGGGAGGCGATTTATGCACTCTTTTCCCTATTTCCTTCAGTATTCGATATTTAGAATCGAGAAGTTCAAAAACACAAGAAGAAAACTTTTGACAAAGCCTAAAAAATTCAACAAGTGAACAACAAAAGTAAAGGTATGAGTGTGAAATGTGGGGTTGTGGCTTCGACTGTACAGTGTGGATGTAGACTAGATAGGTGTGAGTATTAATAAAGGGAACATCCACACCTACAACCACACCCACACTCACACACCCCACACTCTCTAGAAATGATGTATGCCTTTTAAGCAATGAATAATCATAAATACTTGCTTAATATCTTAATTATAGAAATTCAAATATGAAAATATCTTTAAAAGTTTCTTGTTTTTCTTCATCACAAAATAATTGAAACAAAACAAAAAAGTGGTTTATAAATAGCTTAAGTATAATGAATATAATAACAAAAAATTAAAAAAATTTCGATTAATATTCATAAATTACATTGATAAGAATAGTAAGAATCTTTTTAACCTTTGAAAACACGTATGACATTCGCTATAGCACATCGACATAAAGGACATTCAGATAATTGTTTACCACAATAAATACATGAACAAAGATGACCACAATTAAGAAAGACACAGTCGATATTTGCATCCAAACAAACTTTGCATAAATTTTCGTTGGGGTCTTCTTTAGAGACTTAAATAAAAAAATAAATAGCTAATGATCAGAACATATAAAAAAAAACTTATTTTACTGTTGGTATTTGATTCGTTTTTTTGTTTTTCATTATGATAAAGTAATTTAACTTTACTAATTAATTCTGATTTTTTAACACATTCGGCAATCTGTACCAAATTATGTACAAGAATTTGTTGTAGTTGTTGAGTAGTTAAGTCATCTATTGATTTTAATGATGATATATCATTGAGAGTCATGCAAGCATGATTTATTTTTGGTGAAGCAACTTCAGTTGATGCTATCGGTTCTGAATGTTCATTTACACCTAATGAGTTCATATCTGACGATGATGTCTAAAGATAAATTGTAAAAGTAAGCAAATAAAGAGATAAGACTTGAATCACATGCAATGACTCATATCAAAATTTTACAGACTGAACAATCACCATATTGCTGTAAAGATATGTATCAATATTCTTCTTCTATTTCAAAGATTATATTTGATAATAAACACAAATTGAAATGATAACTAAGCATCTGTATATGATATAATGTTTATTTTGATTAATTCAATCGTTAAATAGCATTATTGCTATGAAGAGGAAAAAATCTTGTTTCCTTTTTCTCATTCTATGAAATGAAGGCTTAAAAAAACAGCTAATTGTTTTAAAGTTGTGTGTGCGCCTGCAAGGTTAAAAATACGAATAAAAAAGAACCATAAAAACAATATATTTTTCTTGATTTCTTATTTTTGTGTGTTATCACAACTCCATGATGAATAATAAAAAGAAGCTTGATGTCTCGAATATTCAAAATAAATAACTATCAGAGGTTCAGCAAGACGGCAAATATACTCTTCGCTGAGAGTCACATCGTCGAAATTCAGTGATGTCACTGTCGGTGATTTTTATGACAATGACCAAAACTATCGGCGATATTCTCAGATGATATTTGTAGTGTTCGAAAACTTCTATTATTATGGCTATTGATATTTTTTATACTTCGCTAATATAATGAAATACATAGTTAGTGTCTAAGTTGATTCTGTTATCAAGTGAAGATAGTCACTAACTCGATTTAGGAATCCAATTAAGCTACGAAGTAATTGAACTTAGGAGCTAATCTGGTAACTTAAATAAGTTAGTGACTAATAAAAGACCAGGTCTTACCTGATGATCCACACATCACAGCCAATTAGTAGATGTCATGCATATGTATTTATCTATGTGACATATGTTCTGAAAGTGAGTGGAGTAATAGATTACCGAGAACTGCGTTGACGAAACAAAACTCACTAGCACAAATAATCGAAAGGTATTCGACAATCTTCATTTCAACGATGTCCGTTTCGGCGCGAGTTTCGGTGCTCTGAGTTTTCGGCTAGGGTCATTACAATCGTTTTTCTGTAAATCAAGACTTACACAAAAATGCGTCTAGATCCAGAATAGCTTGGTAAAGTTCAATCAAAGTTTTATAATATATAGTCAGAGTAAGAGGATCCCTGACTCATAAAGTATTTCTATTCTATAGTTATGAATTTTGCAATGGTGACAAATGACAACCCGTATGTATTATTACTGTTCTGTGGCTAATGCAATAGGGGCAGGAGTTTTGTTGCTGACCTACACTGATCGAAAGCTATGCAACCTACATGTTTTTACAGTCATAAATATTAGGAAAGCTGAGATTCGATGGGAAGAAGAAATACTTCAGTACACTAGTGTACTTCAAACAATTTTTTTATCAACAGTTCTCTTATGGATATGAGCTATGAACATTCTTTATGGGCGGTAAAACAGTCAGCCCCTTTACTCTACATATGGTAGAGATATTCAATTTTTTTCTGTGATAAAAATCCTTTTTTAGTCATCATGTCATGGGCCTCGTTGCTGCAAATTTGTTAATAAATATCGTCGAACTTTATTGTCTAAACAAAGACCCAAATACTTAGATACACAAAGAATAATCAAATTTACAACAAACAAAAATCGTCTAACGATATATAATGATCTCTGCGATCGTTGTTTCCATTTCTATTAAGAAGACTTTTGCCGAAAGCATTTTCCCATCAGCTAAACTCTACAAAATAATATTATTGTGTCCGATATCATAATGTATATGTAAAGAAAATATTATGATGCCAGTTTTGAAAATTTTCATGATTTATGAAAAAAAGCCATTACTCTGCCACTCAAATCGTCCTTTAATGTATAAAATTCACCTCTTTAATTACTCTATGGAATAACGCATTACTGTAGTTCCAATGATTAAAATACATTTGACTCCACACTTTCATTCGTCACCAATCACACATATTAGAAATTTGATAGAACCATCAGTGTAGCTCACCTAAAATTGTTCATCACATACGAACAATGATTATATGCGAGGACAAAATCTACCTAATGAAACAGCAGTTATATAAGTGAAATAGATTATTCAGTTACTTTTCAGGAGACTAATTTTATTTCTCCACGTGTCGTATACCTATTTTTTGGCAAAGACAGATTTTCCATGTGCTTTCAGAGAAAAGATTTCATCAGAAAGCGTTTATAGTATTTCTACATAGCTAGTTATATTTTCCATGATCTTCAGTATTTATCACTACGATTTTAGATAAAATGAAAGATTTCTACGTTCTATTTAGTCTTTCATATAAAAAAATTATTTTTATTCTTACATTCGATGATGTTGATATATTTGAATCGTAATTGAAATTTCTTGGTCGTCTATATCGTTCCAAATTATAACGTGCAAAATATAATTTATAACATTCAAAACCTTTTTAATATAAAATACCGAAAAAAAAACAAATAATGTATTTTAACTATTTAATCTATAATTGCTACCTTTAGGTGATAGATTTATTAGATCAAGTTTTGATATCCGTTTTTCAAATAAAGCTATTTGAGAATCCCTATTGACATCTTCAACACATGTTATAAACCAAGTAAAACCAAGTTCACGATTAAGAAAACTTGCCTTTTCATTTGTTATTAATAGATCCCATAATTCTTCACTACGTTTTAATACTAAATAAAAACATCCTTTTTTTAATAACAATGATAATAAATCTAAATGAATTTTAATTGACTCTTCATATGTAAAACGATCATCCACGGATGTCTCAATAGTAACATGACCATGTGTTTTATTCCAAACATCTAATTGATATGTTGATAAACTTTGTATTAATACTGATATAACATCATGCTTATTAACTACTAATGATATAAGATCAGCTTTAAAAAATTTAACTGTATTTGTTGCATCATGAAGTAATAATTCATGTAAGTGTTTTATAGCTGGTACAAACCAACCTTGCTTACGATGTAAATCGGTCATACATTTAAGACAATAATCACGCCTAAGTGCATCATAGGGTGAGCGACCTTCATTAAATACACGCAAATGACAATGTAGAATATGATCAAGCATTGAACGATTAAGTTGATCTTCATGTGCCATATCCCAAAGAACTTCTAAAACACGAGCAGCACAATCTTTTTGACATCTTCGACCAACAGCACCAAGTAATTCAATAAGTTTTTCTTGTATAGAAATTGTTTCAGTTTTCCATGACTACACAGATGACATTCAATTATATTTGTGTATGTGGGCAAAAACACAAATTATTTATATTACGTTATCAATTAAATCAATTAGATAATTGAATTGTTCTAGATTAAATTTCGTTGCGGCAGATACAATCAGACTCAGCAAATGATCCGCTGTGACTAATGATCGAGCATACTAGAAAAGACAAAGAAATAAAAACCAAACACTAAATTATTCTTGTTTTTTTTTGAAAGTTTATAGTGAACATAGGGTGTGGGTAGGTGTGTGGATGTGGGTGACTGCACGTGCTATTTTTCTTCTGATTTAAACTGACAAGACATCCCACACTCACATCACCCACACCCTCTAGAAGTTGATATTCTTAAAGAATTTCTTTGTTTATCGGTCTCATTAAGCATTAGTTGCCAATTTACGTGATAATTATTCTCGGAATAAAGCAAGAAGGAAACGACGTACTCTGAAAGTCTATGGAGTAAAAGAAGCACACAAAATTTAATATAAAACGTGTTTAATTCAATAAAAAAATGACATACTCTCATATTTTCTGGACTTTCACTGTAGTTCCTGAACTCCGAGAGCGCATTGAGAGTCCAGAGAGTACGAAGATATTTCGTTCCGCTTTGCATTCCCTGTAGCATGTGACTGCTCACCTAGCACAGATCATCCTCACAAAGTCTCACCCACGTCCAACTTCTCTAATAAATTCAACGCTTGCACCTTCAATTATCTTGATACACGTATATCGAAAAACTTGAGATATTTGAGTTGTTTCGGTTTATTACTTCTTAATGTAACGACTTAAGGCATAACGTTGTATCGAAATGGATATGCTTTGGGATAAGACACCAAAAAAACTCGAACTTCTCAAGTGCTTTGCCATATATTGCATTCGGTAAGAAATAGATCAGTATACTGTTAGTAATGCTTTGGATATAGAAGTCGATTCCGTTTGGTTTAATGTTAGGAGAGTATTGTGGCGTTAAACTCTAGTTATCCTTTGTAATGGTATTACGAAATCAATAGCTCTCTGTGACCATATCGTATTAACTATTATTTATAATTTACAAATTATCAATTGATCCTTCTTTAAACTAGTAAATAATTACTTCTTTGCCAACTTTATTAAATTTAATTACATTCTTCTATTAAAACTGGTGACATTTTAAAGCTATTACCGAATTAAAACGTAACTTCTATTATTCTCTAGAGAGCATACAACTTGAAGTTATAGCTACCTCAAATCTAATATAATGAGTGTAAGATTCGGATGTATTCTTTTCAGACGTCAACCATTGTTGTTTGTTCTCTCTTAAGTGTTTTTCTTCACTTGCCCGATTTTCTGCTGTCTAATTTATAGCAAAAGATAAGTAAATCTTCATCTACGCACAAATAAAAAGCAAAGATAAAAAAATCTTATTCAACTAATCTTTTGAATATTTCGAGACAAAGAAGATATAAATAGTATTGAAAAATATATACCTGCATTTTCCATATTGTTTCAATATCTTCTTTTAAAATTCTTGGTGCGATGAAATCCACTAATGTTTGAACTTTTTCGATATATTGATTTTGATCAATATTTCCTATTCAAATAAAATAAAATAAAAGATAAATAAAATGAAAATTTTTATTTTCACCTTCTAATGCTTTTGAGAGTATAGAATGTTCAATAATCCATTGAGTAACAGTATCATGTGGAATTGATGTTTTAATTATACTTTGTACACTTGATGTACAATTTTCAATTATTTTTGAAAGCTAAAAAACAATGAAATAAAAATTTTTATCATAAAAATGATTTTACTTCTTTTAATGAATTCATTTTAGCATTAAAATTTGATAGAGTAAGCATTTCAAGTAATATATTTAAATGTAGTTCTTCCATCTGTGCAACCCGGTTTTTCCATACAACAGAATATATTTTACGTAAAGTTGTAAGTAATTCAAATATTGAATTTGTTGACTAAGCATTTTGTATAAAGATAATTTTATTCAAAAGAAAAAAGTAATCAAAGTCTAACAAACTTCTGCTTTAAAATCTTCTTCTTTCAGGTTTTTAACATAATCTAACGCTTGTTCAATATGTTCACTAAATAATTGTTGATATTTATCTATGAATAGATAATCCATGCATTGAGCAAAAGGTGAAAGTAATGCATTGTATTCCTATATTTATTAAATAATTACAAAAGAAAATTTAGAAAGAAGGACAACATTTGAATTCTTACTAGAGCTATCAATGATTGTACACTTTTAAATTGTTTTTTTAAATTTTGTATTCCATCGTTTAAAACAAAACGATTTATTATTTCACGTAGCCAACCATATGGTTCATTTTGATTAAAAACAGAAAATATTGATGATGATTTAGCCAATATATGTTCACCTAATTGTTTATCATAAAGTGAACTATCATATGGTCTGTTTTTATTTTTTTGTTGAAAAACCGAATTATGATCAAAAAGTATAGCTAAAGTTTCAAGTAATTGTACTGGTACTGGAGAATAAGAAAGACGAGCAGCTATTAGATCAACTAATAATTGCACCATATCAAAGACACCCAATTGAATCTCAACTGCCCAATGATTAATATAATGAGAGCATTGCAACTAACACATGACAACATAAATCAATAAAAAACAGAAAACAAAAATATATTTTTAATACTTTTCGAAAAGCTTCTGGAATTAAAGCTTCCATAAATTTTTTGCAATGTTCATCTTGATCAACGATTCCTGAAATTTCAGAATTACAAAAAAAAATTAACAAACTATTAGTTTAACCATCAAGTGCAAGCTTCATAGCCGATAAAAGGCAACGACTAAGGTTTCCTTCACCTAAATATGAACAAATGAAACATTTACTCGCAAAATATTCATTCGTATTAAATTTACGTTTATAAGGAATTGGCCATTTGTCTCCATAGACTTTTTTTTCAAGATCTAGAAAATCACTTGTTGTAAATGAATTCGAATTTTCTATAGATAATCCATCCGATGATGCACTGGAAGCTTTATCTAAGGTGATCTTCAACGAGAAAAGAAAAGCGATTTAAATTAAAATTTTAATTTTAATTTTAAATTTACGTTTTGTTGTTGTTTCATTTGTTTTTTAGTAAGTGAACCAATAAATGTTGATGTTGGCCTTCGTTCGTTGGGAGTCATAAAGTCATCGTTACAAAAATGTGAGCTTGTCAGCAAAGTAACAGCTTCACTAATATCATTCTCAGCTCTTATTAAAGCCTTACGATTCAATTCTCGATCGGCAAAACCCATATTTTCTAATATTTTCATATTGTCTTCCATATTTGATAATTTAGTTCTTGTTGATGATGGAGTTAATGAATTATTTATAAAAAGAAAATGTTCTAAAGAAATAGAACCTGAACTTAAATTCTACCTTGCATGCAACACAACTTTTATAGTCTGTATCATGCAATAACCTTCGGGAAGGCTGGGTGTGAGCGAAAGACAGTCACCTACACCCATGAACAAAATCACTACTATTTGCACTTCATCTTACGAGGTATAAGCGGGCATAAATAGTATGGGACAGTATAAATTTTGATTCTACTGATAATTCGCATACATATGTGTACATCTTCTTGCAAAGAGGTTTCTTTTTTTTGGAAAAGGATTTTGCAGAAAATTCAAATTTTCTAAATTATGACTTCATGCAGTTAGTATTATAGTCACAGCCATAGCGTCACAGTTGCGACCCTACTTGGAAAAATATGATACTTAAGAAAGTCAAAATAATACCGTTATCTGTATTCATTCTTATCAAAATGTAAGTTGAAAGAGAGTCAGAGAGCGTCGCATATATTTTTATGTAGTGGGTAGAAACAATAAAAGTTTTGTGCGTGGTTACTTTTCATTTTATGTTCGTCAGAGTTTTCTTTTTGGAAAATGCCAAGCACATTTTGTTGTAAAACCAAATTGACATGATGTCTCAGTGACTGTTTCCTGTTCTATAACGAGTGATGCTGCATTGGATATTGGTGAAAGGTGTGGTTCTTCTCTTATATTAATCACACACCCATACACTCACTTGTGCATAATTTCTTTTGAATTCTACGAAGAAAACTTCTCTGTTGTGAACAACTAAGTTTAAACTTACTAGTACATGAGAAAAAGATGCAGAAAGGGAAAAAGAAATATCTAACATAAGAAATAACTTTATTTTATAGCCGATAGGCATCAACACGTTGGTTTTGCCTTGCATGAGACAAATCAATGCTTGCTGCGTTATGTGCAGAAGTGTAATTACCAACTTGGAAAAGGAGACAAACAACAACCTTCAGAAAGCAAGAAAGCTGTTCTTCAACGAAAAACATTAAAGGTGGGCTATTCAGAAAAGAATGACGTTGACGAAAAAAAAATTCTCTGATGAATAAAATCTGACTCAAGAAACGCAAAAGAAAAACATAATTTTTCTGTAGTGTTTTTTTCATATTTTACATGATGCAATAACTATGGCATTTCTGTAGGCGCTGTGCACGAATCAATCAAGTTGACGACGAAGATGGGGTAGATGTCAGTATAATTGCTACTGAGTGTTGATCTGCTCTTGACCTATAACTCCCATCATCGAATGAAAACAAAAACCATCGATAGTCTTTATGGAAGTGAAAGCACATTTGCTTATTTAAATTGTAAGATCAGCGTTTTAAAACTTTTACATAAACATTTTCTGATTAGAAAATGGAATTATTCCATTTTCGCCGATTCCAATATCGCCGACTAATTTTTTTGGCCGAAAATTACCAAGTCGAATATGAATCATTCTCCATCTAAGAGTTTTTTCCAATTTAATAGGTTTATTAACAAACTCATTAATTACCATATGAGTTGGTAACCAACTGACTTGGCAACCATCTGACTTGGTAACCGTCTGACTTGGCCACCAACTGACTTGGTGTGGGTGTGGGTGTGGGTGTGGGTATGGGTGTGGGTGATGTGGGCGTGGGCGTGAGCGTGGGCGTGGGCGTGGGTGTGGGTGTGGGTACGGCTTTTGCTGTGGCTGTGGCTATGGCTGTGGGTGCGAAAGAGAAAGAGAGGATAGATTCCCATATCTGCACGCACACCTCAAGTCCAGTCACACCCACACTCACTCGCACACTTTCACTAACACCCACAATAATCGATCCTTACTTTTTTCCTTTTAAAGTATAATTCATAAACTTCGATTTTGCTTTTTTGTCTTTATTGCCCAGTGGAGTGCTCCTTTATGATTGCTACACAACATTTTCTTCATTCACAACTTGCAAAAAATTTTCTTTTTTCAATATGTAAAACGTGATTGCTGCCATGGTTCAGTGGTTACGTCGTTCGACACGCACCCACTAAGTACTGTGTTCTAACTTCAGTAACATCACCCATGGAACGACTCTGGAAAAGTCACTAACGGCTAAGTTGTCTCTAATGAATCATTCCACATGAGTCATTCATACTGACTACATCTTTAGCCAGAATGTTAGACGGAAGAGGGTGCAGATGCCGCCATCTGTAAAAAGAAAAAGACGAAAGAATCCGGCTGCATGTGAAAACTGTTAATAGTAACCGCGGCCGGCCCGAATGGGCGATAAGCCTATGGGACGTTATTATTTATTATTATTATTATTATAAAACGTGATTATTGTGCTTCGAATAAAATGGCTCAGAATGGAGAAAAGAAAAGAAAAATAAATTTGTACACATACATGAGAATCATAACAAGAGAACATGCATATAAATTACCCGCTCGAAGCGAGAGGATTTCGAGAATATAATTGTGGCTGTGCGGGTGTGCTTCCGATACGAAGATCTACACCCACACCCACACCATCATTGTAGAAGAACCACAAATTTTGATCGGATCAGTCTGCACAGAAATCCTCACTTTTTCAGAAGCGTTTACAATTTTTTTATTGACCAGAGTAATTTGATAGGTGCTTTACATCTGCATATAGTATGGTTTATCAACGAAGAGTTTAGGGGTGTGTGTTGGGTATTGCTGTGGATGTGGATGTGGATGTGAGTGTGGGTGTGGGTGTGAGGGTGAGGGTGGATGTGGGTGTGAAACAGAAAGAGAGGATAGAAACGCACGTCTGCACCCACGTCTAAAATTCACTCACATCCACACCCGTAATTAGATTAATCGAATGGATGAAAAATCATCTAGCAACGCGATATTCGATTGTTTCCTACGAAAACAACACAATTGAAATCCTTGTAAATCTATGGATTGTTTCCTATTGAATTTTTGCACTTTCACATATTTTAAAGAATATAGTGAACTATCTTATACATGCAAACAAAATCAATTCAATCTGATGTTTTCAACTTTTTATTTCAGTACTCGATTTCAGGGTGTGGGTGTGATGCTTATATTCTATGCATTCACACCCACCCCCACCCCCACACCCACCC
>CAJNSZ010000002.1:889310-920570 GCA_905329745.1 Rotaria sp. Silwood2 | reverse complement strand
TTCAATATGTTCACTGAATAGTTGTCGATATTTATCAATGTATATATAATCCATACAATTAACAAATGGTGAAAGTAAAGCATTATATTCCTAAAAAGAATCGATTGATACAAGGAATCAGTGACCGATAAAGTTTTTTTTGACAAAATGTTTGTTCATCTTTGACCCACTAAAAAATATTTCCGACGAGTCAAAAGCTATGAGTTAGGATCATGAACGTAGCTAGTAACGCACAAGGAGTGTTTGTACACCATACTTGAAAACGTACCAGCCAGGTCAATCGAGGCAATGCTTCGAAACCGGTCGGATTTCTACCGATTCAATTGTAGATGTAAATTGGTCGCTTCGGTCAGGTAAAAAAAGTCCAATCGGCTTCACGTATTTTCTGCGTTCTCGTCCCATAACAAGTTAAGCACTTCTCTTGGAGAGTTTCTGGCTATGTCCTTGATTAGGACCAACTTGCAGACGAGAAGCTACTAGAGAAAATTCACTATTTTTTTTTCTCTGACAATTTTTCGCATGTTCGAAAAGAGACTCATCAAGTAAACAGAAGCATATTGGCTCATCATTAAACATAATTTTTCAGATCTTTCAAAAAGTTTCTCACTACTCTTAAACAAAAAAAAAACATAACAGTTTTACGTTCATATTCAAACTCTGGTCGCAACCTATAGTTTTTGACTCGTCTGAAGCACTCTCTAGTAGGAAAAAAAACAAAGGAAATTCTTCTTTATGTTCTTTTTTCTATTGCTTACAGGAGCTGTTAATGGTTTTTCATTTTGAAATTGTGCTTTTAAATTTATAATACCATCTTTTAATACGAAACGATTTATTAATTGACATAACCAACCATATGTTTCATTTCGATTATAAACAGAAAATGTTGATGTTGATGGTGGATTAGCTAATATACGATCATCTAATTGTTTATCATATAATGAACGATCATATGGTTTTGTTTTATTTTTTCGTTGAAAAACAGAATCATAATCAAACACAATAGATAATGTTTCCAGTAATTTAACAGGCACCGGTGCATATGATAAACGTGCAGCAATTAAATCAATCAATAATTCAATCATCTCGAATACACCTGATTGAATTTCCAAGGCCCAATTATTAACAGGATGAGAACATTGTAACTAAATAAAGAAGAACAAAACTAACAAAATAATGAAATCTTATTTTGTATACTTTTCGAAAAGCTTCAGGTATTAAATCTTCCATAAATTTTACACAATTTTTATCTTGATCAGCTGTACCTAAAAATAAACAATAAAACATCAAAAAAAAACAAAGAGACATATTTTGTGATTTTACCAGCAAGAGCAAGTTGTGTTGCTGATAGAAGACATTGCCCAAGAGCTTCTTCACCTAAAAAAAAAAATTTAATTTCTTTTTATTGAATCCGACCTCACGCGTCTATTTACGTGATAGCTTTGAAGTAGCTCGGAACTAATTTAGAAGTGTCTCTCATGATACTGTTTGAATCTGCTTGAGACCGCCGATTATAGGCTAGCATTGCTTCTTATCTCCATCTACTTTTTTTCTTTCCTTATAAGCCATTGCACGAAAAAAACTACCGAATCGTTTGTGAGCTGCGTAATCGAAATTAGTATATCTGTTCTGAACTTAGTTAATCTCGTTTTATCTAGGAACTGAAATTTTTAGATACGTAAGAAATTTTTCATGTAGAGAAACAAACATTTTTCCTAGAGCTTCGTTGACCAACCACTAACGTTAATCCATTCAGAAAACCATCGATTTCTCGGAAATAGATTGTTCTATATTCGTGTAAATTCAATCATAGATATATTCTAACATACATTACGCGATCACACAATTAAAACAGATCTATCGCACAAAGTTGATTTTTCTAACATTTCACCTTGCTTCTATAGGCTGCTTTTTTTTTTTTGAAAAATTATGTTCTAGAGTTTAGATCTACAGATTTTGTTCATACTTTTTTCAAGAGAGTACTTATCTATCGCTATCAAAAGATGTAAGAAAAATATCATTTGTTGGCAATTAGGTTTTATTTTTGTAGCAATAAAAGCCAAGCGTGTTTAAGAACAACTGTGTAGTCATGAATTCATAAAGAAAGCGACTCAAATTTAAAAGATAAGGGAATTCATGATAGTGAAAAGAAAAGTCATAGAGTCGAACGGAAAGGTCATTTATCTGATTTTCAATATATTTCTGATTTATATGATGGAATCATACAAGGGATGGCTTCTCGTGATATTTTCAGAGTTGACTTCACGATTTCTCTTAACTAATTTTTTTCACATTTGTCGTATCCTAAAGGCTGTGCAAATAATTCCATGTGCGTCAAAGATAATTCATTCTGGTGGGTTTAAATGCATTCAAAATAATGAAATCGAACTTTAATTAAGTTATATATAATCAAGGATTACTATTTTTATTTAAAATATTCTTTTTTGTAAGAGAGTAATTTGATTCTCAGAGACACTTTCTGTTATTCTAGGATTCATCTGCGTAAGTGTATATGACAATAAATAAGGAGAAATTTTAATATTAGCTTCATTTTTTTAAAAGTATAACTTATAATTATCATGGTGCAACTCTAGACCACTGAGATACGACTGGTGAAGTGCAAGAGTTTACAGTAAAAGCTTTTATCTATTGTGTAACATAGCTGAAGTAATAATTAGTTCATTTTTTTTTCTTATTCACTATTGTATCAAAGTATGTGATACGTTCGTTTACCTTATATTATTTATGTTAGCTTTTAATAAAAAAAAAATGTTATTTAAAGAACTTATTAAACTGGAACATTTGAAAGTAATGAATGTCAGCAGGCGCATCCTAAGTGAAACCTGTCGGGTTAGTCTCGAACTTAGACTCGATGGGCCTACCCTATACATTTTTTAGACGACTCATCTGAGAAATATGTAGGATGCACTAGTCACCGGATACAAAAACATCGGAAAAAAAAGTATCTCGTATGTTTGGAGCGGCTATCATATTCTGATGAGAAAATTTCATTGAAAACATCAAAGCACCGCTCGCCCAGGTTCGAGTCCGAAAATTTTGAACCCAACGAACTCTAGTTCCGAGATCGCCACGATTTAGAAGAAACGGGTCAATGATTCAAGAGGTCGATTGGAAGATTTTTGCTAAAGCCGACCGAATTCATAGGAAAGTTGAGTAGAACGTTCTTTTTTTTTTTGAGAATTAGTGAGCACAAAAAACAGAAAAAAGTTCGAACTTTGCGGGAGAACAACGAAAATTGTTGAAAATTAAGAGAGGAAATATACATCATCCCATTCGAAACACCCCTACAGATCAATCCTAGTTTATTAACAAACTTGTATATGTATTGTGCCTCCCATATTGTAGTTTATACGAAATAAATTTCATTAATATCTTCTTATAACATTCGAATGAAACAAATTATACAAAAAAAATAGACGAATGAAGTTTTTTCTTCATAAACATGTAATTGAAATTGATTGAAAGTATATAGAAAATATGTCGTCATTAGTTCTATATGTGCTTTATTCTACTAGCAAAACGGAAGACTACGAAGCGCTTCCGTTTTCTAGGAACAACTTCATATTATAAGTTACATTTTACTTTAATAGTTCGTGCATTCATTTAGATATATGTACAATTTAAATATTTACTGTCGTTGTTACTCTCTTTTACAAATATATTTTTTTTCCTATTATATACACATTTGAATAGACCTAAAACATACTATTAACCGGTAGAAACACACTTCCTATCGATTCAATAGAAAAGAGAAAACTATTGTATAGACATTTGTTTTCTTCTATTAAGTTGGCAGTTCATGACTTAAAAAATTTACTTTCTGAGTCAATGAAAAGATCTATTATAAATGTCTGTGATTCATATAAAATAATTTTTCATTCTTTTATGACCAAATAAAACCCATACATACGTTTATAAGGTATTGACCAATTGTCGCCATAAACTTTTGTTTCAAGATCAAAAAAAGCATCAGTTGTAAATGAATTGAAATTATTTATTGAATATTCATCCGATGTTACAGAATGATGTGAACCATTTGAATTATTATTATTATTTGAAGGAACCTTTAAAAAATAAATAAATAAATAAAAAAATAAAAAAATGATAAAAAACGTTTAATTTTCATTTTCTCAAATAATAACCGTATGTTTTGATTTGAATATTTTATTGAAAATTTTTTTTCTCAGACGCACCATAACTTGTCAGACGACAAAAATAAATAAAACAACTCAAAAAAAAAAAATCTTTTTTATTTTTCTTTCTTTTTTTCTTTTCTTATCTTCCTTTTCTTTGTCACATTTCTTTTTTTTGAATAGAATATCTTGTTTCAATTTAACAATCAAGATAAAGAAAATGTATCTCTTATAGAAAAGTTAACAGATCTTGTTTTTTTTCCAGATCTACTTACCTTTATAATTATGAATTTCTTTTAAATATTATTATTACTTAGAATAATTAGATCTCGTGATTGATTGTGTGTAACAAACTGGCAAGTCGAAGAATTTTTGTATAAAAAAAAATAATCCATTGAAGAAAAAAATCAAAACAAAAGAAGAGAACGAATATTAAACAAGTGAATCACGTTTTTGATTGATTGATGACGCTGACCATGTTTCACACTTGGTAAATATGTATGATATGCAATTTTCGATATCGGTCAATTTGATTAAATACTAAAAACTAATATTCATTTTTATTCCAGATGGATATTAAATATACGAATAATTATTGTCGTGATGAAACGCAGTGCTCGCACAGTGAGTTCCTCTTTAACCGAGACTACCAATAATCATTCCCCAAAACGTTCTTGTGTCCAACGAAATAAACTTTGTGTTGCTAGGTATATTCATAATTTTAATTATATATTTAAATGTTTCTTACACGTATTTTCTTAAATTATTAAAGTAATTCAACAAGTGCTTGTTCATCATCACCAAATGATATGTTAACTATGGAAGATCATATTCAATCATTAATATCTATGGGATTTATTGATAGAGATTTAAATCGTAAAGCATTAATTAAAGCTAATAATGATATAAGTGAAGCTGTAACTATTCTAACTAGTTCAGATTATTATAATGATGATATTCTTATACCCACTGAAACAATGGCATCAACCATAATCGGTCCACTTACTAAAGAACAACTTGAGCAACAACAGCAACAAACAGTAAGAAAAAAAAAGATTTAATCATTAATGCAGTTTAATTAAAGTTGAATTATTAAAGTGAAATATTGANCAATCATGAAAAGAGTTAATAAGCCGTAGTTCTTTCGAAAGCAACAAAACAATTCTTCGTTTTTAGAAATTTGTATGCCAAAAACAAAGCGTGATTATTTATTTATATTCTCATGTTTATGTTTCAAAATTAACAAGCTCAAACTATTATTTCAGCTAATCGTAAATTTTTATACTAAGAAAACGAAGAATTATTTTGACCCCCCCCCCCCCCCCCCCCCCCCCCAGATCGTGACGGACACTAACTAGAGATCATCATAGATTGTGGCAGACGCTAATTAGGGAGCTGTGGATCCATGTTTTTGTGTATGCGGACTCGATCACGTTCAAATCTGAGGGTCTTTTTCACCAATATCTAATATCCTTCGTGCACATGAATAAATGAAGAATCATGGTTTTAGCTAGTAATTCGCTACTCTCGAAAGAAAATTCAACGTGTAGTTATATCTTGTTGTTATGTTTCTTATCTGAGAAGCTTCGGGTCCACAAAAATGTGTAACTAAACCTGATTCCGATCTGAATTTGAAAGGATTCGTGGCTTTCTACTAGAGACCGTGACAGATGCTAGCCAAAAACTATTATAGACCGAAGCAGACGTTGCTGATATACGATCATATATCAATAACGGCTTGTTACAATATATTAACCATTTCCTCATTGTATTTTTAGAGAATTAAGTAAAAGGAGGATGTAGAAATGTGTTCTAAGTTAGACAGAATAAGACAATCTCCGTATGATTAGCAACAGCAGCTACATCGTGTTTTACATTTGAATTCTGCCAGGATTTCGCTAATGGCTTTTTCCTTATCTTCTATTGAATGTTCTATTGTTATATTTTTTTCAAGGTACATGATTTAAAATTTTTCATGTTAATGTTCTTTGTATTCATTTTGGCCTTTGGTGTATCATTTTACAGTTTAGTCCATGGTGTACAAAAATTTTCCTGGCATTTACCACGTGAAGTTATAAATGTTGCTTATTGGCAAATATTTGGCGAATTACAAGCTTTAGATACATTTGAACGTATGATAATAAAAACAATAGGATTTCTAATTGAATAATAATATGTTTCTTTTCTTTTTATTATTCGTCTTTATTAAGATAATTATAAAGCAAATGGTTATGCAGCGTTTATTTTATTAGTTGCTTATACGGCGGTTGTTAGTATACTCTTGGTTAATCTACTTATTGCTATGTTCAGGTATTTAAAGCTAATGAGAGAAATAAATATTGATTATAAAAATTTCAAAAAATTCGATATTTTCTATAAGTTGACTACAATTGATGTATTTAAAATTATGAATCAGGCTGAATGGCATAAATTCCATATGATTTTGTTGGAGTTTTATTTTTAATCTATGGATTCATTTCCAGGAATATATGATGTTTTTTTTTCACTATATTCGAAAAAACATATTGTCCAGAAAAATTAATATTTCATTCGTGTATTTTCCGTTAGAATAAATGCTCAATTTTAATTAAAATAAATTCAAAAAATTATTACGAAAAGATAAACTATTAACGATCTATATGTACCAAAACTATTTCTATCGATCTAAATAAGTGTTTAACTTAAATTCTTTGTTTTATTTTAATATAGTAATACTTTCGATCGTCTTCAAAGTAATACAGATTGTATTTGGAAATTTCAACGATATTCATTAGTGTGTGAATATTTATCACGTCCATCATTTCCACCACCATTCATTTTCTTGTCTCATCTTTGGCGATTGACATTATTTACATTGGCCAAATGTCCTCAACTAGAATTTGTCCAAAATAAATATGCAGAACATTTGAGTCGAACAAAATACAGTAAAGACAAAATTGTTGTTTTCTTTTGTTTTTTTTTTAATAAATTATTTAATGTTATTTTCTAGAAATTTCACTTGACGACAAAAGTGTAACAAAAATTGAAACTGCTGAAGATGCATATGGTGATGAAGTGTATTATAGCTTTTTAAAAATGGGAAGAAAATCATTTGATGAAACTGATCTAGATGAAGAACGAGTGTAAGTAATATATTTAAATCAAATACTATTGGCATTATGTTTCTTATATAATATTGATCAAAAATATGAGATTAACATATTTTTGACTTATTTTTTCTACTATACCAAACATTTGACTTAAATCTAAATAGTGATTTACATAGTCAATGAAGTTCTCTAGAAAACGCAGTGTACACAGAAATTTTATAAATGGACTATTAGAGAAAGGATTCTGAAAAACCAAACATAGTAGTTCGCAGGTCTTAGAAGACTATTTGTAGATCTATGACAGTTCGTGATCAAGGAACTGAACTGGTAACCGATTCTTTATTGACTAGTGAAACAAGTACTGAGTAGAATTACTACATTATCATTATTAGTACATCTAGTCCATATGAAAAGAATTAGTCATCGAACTGAATTCTCAAAAAAACAAACAAACAAAACTGGTCACTGGATCCAATTTTCAAACAAGAATCAGTTCTTGAAAGTGTGAGTTGTCGCAGGTTTAAACTATGTGAAAATTAGCTTTGAAGAGTACTATCTCAAAGAGTACAAAATTCTAAATAAAATGAGTAGTTGGTGCATTTCCTACACCTCTCTCTTAAAAAGTTGTAAGTATCACAAAAAAAAACCAAACAATGCATTTTCTTTTAACAATACTATGATAAATTTCAATTTGTAATGCATATAACTTTTAAAGAGAAAGTCGCAGAAAATGCGATAATCCTTTATTTGATTCAGAATTTTGTACTATTTAACATGATATTCTTCAGATCTAATATTCACACAATTTTTTTGAGACCCGAAAACTTCCGTGTTTGATTTCTGACAAAATCTTCTTGTCATAATCGATCTATGAAATTGCGGTATGAAATGAATTTAATAGATAGAACTTTGTTATGTATTTATAATCACTATTTAGATTTAAGCTAAATACTTGTTATCGTAAGAAAAAAAGTCCAAAATACATTGATCTTATATTTTTGACCAATACTGTGTATTTTTAGTCAATCACCACAAGAGAATATATTGAATAGAATTCGAACACTTGAAAATCGTATGCAACTAATGAGTAATCAAGTAATAATATACTTTATTTATCTTTTTTTTTGCATTTATTTTCATATAAAAATTTTTATTTAGCAAGCTCATATGTGCGATTATCTTGAACATTTGATGGATGGTTTAAAAGTTATGGGTGGTGAGCGTATCAAAGTACCTGAACGACGTCGTTTAGATCCTGAAGAATCATGTATGTTTATAGTTACATGATTTTTTGTATAATTAAATCAAATAAGAAAAACAAACGAAAGAAAAGAAAAATTTTCTTTTATATTAATATAGTTGATGAAGCAAAGATTAATACTAATGAAGCAAAACGAGGTTCTCGACAACGATCATTATTAGATGATGATCGTCCTAGGTCAAACTCTGTTACTGATGAGCAACAATCAACAACAACTACTCCTTTTTCTTCCCGCAGAAATGTAACTAAATGCTATACTGATTTGTATAATGACAGCACGTGCTAACCTATATAATCAAAGCTTTAAATCCTTGAACATGATTTATAACTTTATTAGAGCGTGATTGCTACTTTTCTTTATATTGATAACGTTTGCAAGAATATTAGAAAAGCTTACTTTTTTTTCTTTCTTTTAAGTGATGCTTACACAGGTAGACGATGAGCTACTATTCAATGCATATCATCATCCTGGTTTTCATTCAATATAACCAAATATATTTGTTACTAACTATTTCTAATTGATCTCTAATGATTAACTAATTGATATATTAACATTTAGAATAATCTTTACATCATTACTGCATGAATCAAAGAATTAGATTTCAACAAATAATCTCAAAAAAACTTTCAAACATTAATTATTTTTTTCTTTTATATATATATAGGTACCACTTTTTACGAATGTATCGATAACCAATGATGTTTGAAGTCGTATTTGATGTCTTGTTCCTTATTATTATTAATTAAGCTGTTTTTTTTGGTATACATATTTGAAAATTTTCTTATTATACCGGTTTATTTTTTTTTCCTATGATTTACAAATATATATGAGACTTAATCATTATTCTTATTCACTGCCTTAGTTATTGTAAACTTTTCTTGTGCCAGAATTTAATCAATTTTTTTGTGGTCCAAAGTTTTTTGTAATCTTCTTGTAGAATCTAAAACAATCTTACTTATATTGATCAATTATCTATTTCTAATTTTAATACGCTTCCTTTTTTCTTTTGCTTTTTTTTTTAAAGATGTCAGAAAATAGTCAAACATTTACTCAATCAACAAATACAAACAATAATAATAGCAACCCAACATCGGATACAGTATCATCATCTGTTCCATTTACACTCAAACGTTGGAATCTTGTTGGTAAGTAACAAAGTTCTTTTTGTTGAAGAATAACAAAAATTATCATTAGGTATTTGGAGTTGGGATGTAGCTCATGATGTATGTGCTATATGCCGAACGGCTTTATCTGAATCTTGCCTACGTTGTCAAGCAGCAAGTAATCTTCAAGAATGTATTATTGTCTGGGGTACATGCAATCATTCATTTCATAATTGTTGTATGAGTCAATGGGTTAAACAACGAGCACAATGTCCACTTTGTCAAACAGATTGGGTTATTAATCGAATTGGACAATAATTATTTTATCAAAAAAAAAAAAAAAAAGAAAGTTATAAATATTTTTTTTCTTTCTTTTGCGTTTATATATTTCAAAAAAAAACGGAATAAAAGAATGAGTCATTATTAAAAATATGTATCAAGAATATCAATAACTGTATAATTATTATTGATCAGTAATATTTTTCTCCATTTATCAAATGTTAAACATGGATGTGATATATCAAATGCAATTATATCACCAACCATAAGATTATGATCAGATGGACAAGCCATAAATGCATGTTGATCCATCATATTTGTAATCTGATATTTATTATGACTTATTTCAATAGGTTTCGACCATTCGGATCGATAATGAAGAACAGGTATAGGATAATCAGCATCGCATGGTGCATCACGTTTACCAAAACCAATAATTGCTCGATTTATTTCAGGTATTGATTGAACATAAGCCCAAATTTGAAGAGCAGATCGAAATGCATCATTCTTACTAATATCTCGAATGATTGAATTCCTTTCAAGAATACGTGTTTGTGCACGATGATAAATACCTCTATCATGTGTTAAATAACATCCAGGTCGAAGAATAACATCAACTGTAGGACCTACTTTAGAAAATTCTTCAGCAACAATATCATACCAAGCTGAACCAGCACCTGATAATATGGGCGGTAAACGAGCTAATTGATTTGAATTTATTAAACGTTGTAAACAAGCAACAGCACGTTGTAGCATAAGTCGAATAGGTTGTTCTTCATTCAATACACCTTCAAATAATTCCACACCAACAAGAGCTAAAGAATTTTTATATTGTGCAAGAGTATTTAAAATAATTGTTTCATCTTCATCAGTTCGTATTCCTGTTCGACCATTATGAACACCAATTTCTAGAAGAACTTGTAATCGTTTTTGTTTTTCATTATTAAAAAATTCTCCAAGTTGTTCAATATTTTTTGATGAATCAATTAAACAATAAAAATCAAAATCAGGATCATTATCTAATAATTGTTTAATTATAGTCATATTTGTTTTACCAACTAATTGATTTGCCATTAATATACGTCGTATACCAGCTGAATAAGCTAATTGAACTTGTTGTACAGTAGCTAATGTTATTGCCCAAGCACCATAATTAAGTTGTCGATGAAAAAGTTTTGGACACATTGTTGTTTTACCATGTGGTGCTAATTTAACATTATATTTTTCGATGAAGTTTTGCATCAAACGAAGATTGTGTTCAATATTCTCAGATGAAAGACTTGCCGCTGGTAAACTAACATCTTCTCGTAATAAATTCCATTCATGATAATTATCACCTATACCTAATCCTTTATCATAAGGTACGAATGATTGTGGTTGCATGATGAATGAGAATATGAGATTTCCAAGAGAACACAAATGTTTTGTTTTTGGTTTTGGTTTTATTTTTTCTTTTATCTAAGAGTGAGGATCTGTGTTATCTATTTATAGATAGGGCGAACAATGCAAATAATGATAGTGTATTTTCTTTTGCTATCTTATCAAACATGAAAACAGTTCTTCATTTTAAATATCAATAATGTGTATTTTTGAAAAGTTTCGAACATTCTTTTCAACATAAACATGATGTATATTTTAATATTTATTTATTAAATATTCTTTTGCAAAGATTTTTTTTTTCATTATTTGCTATGTCTTCTTTGGTGTCATCATTTGCCCTCGATAAAGCATATTTACTTTTTTCCTTTTCGTTCTCCATTTTTTTACCTATACGCAGAATAAAGGTCGAATTGATAGTGATAAGGACACGTTTTCATTAGCCTACAAAACATAATAAAATCAACCACGAAAAAGTAAAATGTTAAAATTACATCGTTGCCTTTTTTCTCTACGTTCTGTTCATCAATTTTATCGATCCCAATCAACAAATGCTTATTCATCGAAATGGGTTTCACCATCATTACAAAAACATCTTGAAAAATTTTCCTCATCAAATCCACTACCAATTTCAATCTGTTTAATTGGTGATCCTCATTTACGTCGTAGTAATGATTTAGTTCTCAATCTTCAAGATGATTTTGTTCAAGCTGGAAAACTTCGACTTCATTTTGCTCTAGCTGATTTTCGTCGTAAAAATGGTTTTGGTCGTGGTATAAGTGCCTGTCAAATAGGTATTAATCTACGTATGATTGCACTTAACCTTGGTTATGGACCATTAACATTAATCAATCCAAAAATAATCTGGTCTTCATCAGATACAATAACAATGTGGGATGATTGCATGAGTATTCCACGTATTCTTGTTAAAAAACAACGTGCAAAATCAATATCAATTGAATATACAGATGACAATGGTAATGAACAAAAATGGAATGAACTAGATGTATCAGTCAGTGAATTATTACAACATGAAATAGATCATCTTAATGGTATACTTAATATTGATAAACCATTTAAAGATGATAATGCAAATGAAAAAGAAAGTATCATTAGTATGGATCAATATGAAAAAGAAAAAAACTATTTTGATCAACAAGTTGATTATACAATCGTACCAACTGTTTGATATTAATAGTTTAATTAGATAAGAAAAAGATAAGACAAGACAAGAAAATGTTTGACGCATCTTTTTTCTCATATTAATTTTCACTAATCGGTAGAATACTCATTGTGGATATTATTAAACGATGAAATATATTTTTTTCGTGGTATTTAAAGTTTAACTGATAGTTGTCATAGAAATAAAAATACATAGTGTATAAAAGAATTTTTAATTGTGAAACATCTCTTTTTTGTCTATTATATGAATATCTATTAAAACATCTGTATTTCAATGGTTGACTTTAATTTAAAGAAGAAATTTTTCAACAAACATAATCGCTTATTCTCTATTCTTTGAGGCATTTCAATAGAGATGAAACCGAACTGAACTTTTGACGATCAGTACTAATTGTATCACTGTTTCTCAGGCTCTTCTGTAATAATATAAAAATTACAAGTGAATTTGGTTGGATATACTTAGGGCACACTAAAAGTAGGGGCAGTGACACTTTAATACCCTATAGTAGACTTAAAGAAACTTTCTTTCTATATAGTCTGATGGAGAAAAAAAAGTTCTATCTTTCTATGCTATTTGATCATCCGTCAACTAACATCAAAATAATAAAATTTCGATAAGATCTGTTTTGTTCGCATTGTCACGGTTCTATGAATGTCAGTGAGTATTCTTTTGAATAACTTTTGATAAAAAACAAGATAGAGAACTATGGGTTTCACCGTTGAAAAGAGAAAATGAAGATGCATCGAGTCATGTATTGTAGGTCTTTCTAATATGGATTTCTGAAGTATTTTTAATCAATTGTCTAACAATCGGAAAATGTTTTTTTTTATGAAAAAAGGAAAAAGCACAAAAGTGAGCTTTTTTCAGAGACTTTGCTACAAAATAATATTAGAGGCTCGACTGTAAGGCTTATTATTCATGTGAGCCTTCCGCACTTTGTTGATTTTCGATTAGTGGTTTAAATTTATACTTGATAATGGAAAATTCACTGTAAACTATTTACCAAATAAGTTTGTTCTTAAAAAGATCAATTGAAAACCTTACAAGAAAAACAGATCAAGAAAACCTGAAGTATACGATTCGATGCGTCTTCATCTCCTCTTTCCAATGGTGGAAATCGTAGTTCTCTATCTTGTATTTATCAAAAGTTATTACAAAAAATACTCACTTGTATTTTTTAAAATGAGTATTAACATAACCCGCACATATAATAACGAAACACATCTTATTGAAATTTTATTATTATGAGATTAGTTGAGGTATGATCAAATAGCATAGAAAGATAGAGTTTTTCTTTTCTCTATTAGACTATATAGAAAGAAAGTTTCTTTAAGTCTACTATAAGGTATTAAGGTGGCATTGCCCCAACTTTTGGTGTGCCCTAAGTATTTAGAACACTAGAGTTTATGGTTTCAATAGATCAACAAGAAAGAATTTAAATTATAGCATACTTTTATTATATTATCGAAATAATATGACACTTTTCTCCAATACCACTTATGGATATTTGCAGTTTTGTTATATTTTGACATTGTACTTCACGCCCTCTATCTCTTGTTCATTCCCATTCTGTCTTCAATACACCAGTAGTACAATAAAGAAAAGTGAAAAGTAAAACTTTTTTGTAATATTTGCTTTGTTTCTTTTTTTTTCAATTTTGAACATATTATTCTTGAAATATACATTTCTCCAGATTGAAATAAATTGATAATAATCATTGATGCCAGAAGCGGTACGAAAATAAATTTTTATTGATTAATAAATATTCTCTTATTTATTTTCTTTAGACTGTAAAATGTTTATGTCGTCAAGACAATGGTATACAAAAATCTCGTTTCTATTATTAAACAAAACTAAAAATATTTTAAATTTTATTGTTCTTCTTAGCTCATGAAGATGGTATTTGGGCAGGTGCTTGGACAAAAAGTTTAAAAGATGGTTCTGAACATATAATTAGTGGTTCCATCGATGATAAAGTTAAAATTTGGTCATGGTATAAAGAAAAACTCGAATTGAAATATACATGTACAGGTCATCGTCTTGGCATTGTTTCGGTTGATGTTAATCCTCAAGGAACAGGTTTTGTCATAAGAAAAATCATTCTCTTTTGTATTTCTATATTTTTCTTTTCCTATACGAATTCATATAGTCGTAGCAACATGTGCACTTGATGCACAAATTAAATTATGGGATATTGAAAGTGGAAAACTTATTCGTGATATTGATGCAACTCCAGGTAAAACATAAAATTAGTCAACAAATTGTTTTTCTATTGATATTATTTTAGTAAATGCTTGGAGTTTAGCATTTTCACCTGATGGACAATACATTGCTACGGGAAGTTTTGGTGGTAAAGTTGATTTATATAATTCTGAAAATGGTCAAAAAGAAATGACATTAGATACACAAACAAAATTTGTATTAAGTGCTATTTATGTAAAGAAAATTATTTTGTTTTTTATTTTTATAAAAAAAATCACTAAATACGATTTTATTATTTTTTTAAGAGTCCTGATGGAAAATTACTTGCATGTGGTTCACAAAATGGTTTCGTAAATATTTTTGATGTAGCAACTGGAAAATTATTACATACAGTTGAAGGTATATATTTATTATTTTAATTTTTATCTAAAATTATAATTTCACATAAAACTAGGTCATGCTATGCCTATACGTGCATTATGTTTTTCACCAGATTCTCAAGTATTAGCTTCGGCATCTGATGATTGCCATATTCGACTTCATGACATGTAAATTTATTCTGATTCTTTTTTAAGCCTTTTTTAATAACTATTTTGTTTTTGCTAGACATACTGCTCAACCAACAACTGTAAGTACATTATCTGGTCATAGTTCATGGGTGCTTAGTGTAGCATTCAGTTCAGATAATCAACATTTAATTTCATCGTATGTATTGATATTTTTCATAATGATAGATATAGAAGCAAATGGTTTTTATTTATATAGTTCATCGGATAAATCGGTTAAAATTTGGGATACAAAAGCAAAGCGATGTGTTTATACATCTGCTGAACATTCCGATCAAGTATGGTGTGTTAGATTTAATTATTCGGGTACACAATTTGTATCGATGTCACAAGACAAGAGTATTATAGTACATTCATTCAATCATTAATTGAAATTCTTTTGAACATTGTTTTTCTTTTCTTTTTTGTATAAGTTTATCCTAGGGTAATGATCTTCTATCAATAAAGAACGGAGGAAACAGGAGATCTTTTGGAAAATAATTGTATTTTAATTTATGAAAGTATATTTAGAATAATTAAAAGACTTTGAGCTGAGATAATGTTCATTTGTATGACCTTAGCTAGTAACAAAACAATCTGAGATGCTTTTCATGTGTCGAACCGTCAATCATGAGATGTCACATATTCTGCAGCATTTCTCAATTTTACTTATTAATCGATGATATTTTCCAGTATTTTTCTCCCTGTTTGAATATCTGGCATAGCAAAGTATGCTACTTCTTCCTCTATATTTTACTTTCATATAGTATTTTGAGTGTATCGACTAGTTCTAACGAGAACGTACAATCTTATTGAAATGACGTAAGTAAAGTTAGCACCATATTCGAACTTTTCTTGCACGGATTCGTTTCCTGACTGGTGTTGACTGTCAAATATTGATCACATATTATGAAGAATTTCATTGTCTCGAATGGCGCCCTTTTCAATGTAAATCGTTGGATAAAAAATTTGATTGTGAGTGTGAATGAAGAGAATTCATGCCCATGCCCTACATCCTCCTCATCATTATATNAGTGGTATCGCTAGTGACATAAAGTATTAGGATGATAGCTGTCGTAAGTATCTATTTTTCGTCATTCTGTTATTCAGCCGATCAAACGGTCTGCCAGCATTATTCCCCGATGTTGATCTGGTGGGAAAAACCCAAACTCGGTCTAGTTATGCAGTATAGACAGATAGCACTTAAGCACATATTTCTTGATGATATATGCCAACAGATTTTCTACTTTTTGCGTGCTCATCGTTTCTTTCTCTCATTACAATGTCTCGCACACAAAATTTCTCAGACAGGCACATCGAATTGTTGTGTTTAACGTGGCCATATTCTTTCAGTAGAGGGTTAGCGACGCTAACGTCGCGCTACTTGTCTCTCTTACTTATTTCCTTTCAAAAAAAACGCATTCTATAAATCTCATCAATGACTGAAGCAAATCTTTTTTGCAGTACTTTTAGAAACTAAATTTTTCTTTCTACTTGATGTCTAAATAACAAATGTTAATAAACGATTTAGCTGACATAAAAACCTGAATATGATGAAAAAGTCTATTTGACTATAGTAGTTCAGACAGGCCATTCCCATTTGTCAAAAGCAGATTGTGATCAAATATTGATACATAATTCTGAATGAGTACTTGATGCTCAGTCAATAATAAAACCATATTCTTCTAGACGCTCATTGACATTGTGGAAAGAACGTAGTGAAAATGAGTGGAACGTAGGTGTATTTCATTCTATGACACTCTATGACCTATAAAAATGTTTCGTTGAATTGTTTTAAATTAAGGTCAATAGAAATTTGTAGAGGATTCGATTGTGTATCGTTGGAAGAAAGCATCAAGATTTTGTGTCTTCTGTGCATAGACAGATTTTTTAAAAGAAACTATGACGCAAACATTTTGAAATATAAACTATAAATCTTTGTTTTTTGTATGAACTGTGCTATTTAATCTATCTTTTCTTCGCTTTTCATTACGTTTATTTCTTCTTGACGTGGTGTTCTTAAATTGTTGTTAGCAGATATTTTAAACCGTTGAATTTTTAAAAAGAGTATAATGGTCAATTCAAGTGATCATCTTTATCTGATTAATGGAATTTTTTAAATATTTCTTTCATAAGATATTCATCTAATCACTAATTCTCTTGCTTCATCAAGACGCCATTAATGATGAACATATCAATATGATCACTAAGCGGCGGACATAGAAGGACAAATAATCTATGAGGTAATTATTGATATAAGAAAAAGAAAATGAATATTTCAAGGTTTTGTTTATATCAAAATTAATTTCCAGTTTCAGTTGATTTTTAATGGTTCTTAACAACCAATGGAATTTATTGATGAGTCATATTATCCATTTCCTGTAAAGAACCAGACCGACCAGATATACATACATATACTTTATTTATTCGTTTATATATCAACGATTAGGAAAATATGCCAAAAATAACTGAACTTCGCGGTCTATTTAAACCATTTACAAAACCATTACATCGACAATGGAAATGTAAATAAATTAAAATTTATTTATTCCATAAAATTTCAATGTAAATTTCTAGGGGTATGGCAAGAAAAAGGCAAATTTAATGAGCCTAAATTAACATTACCTAAAGCATTAGAAGGTCGTCAAATAAATATAATTGATCCATTACATGAACCAGATCCAAATGCTTTACCTGATGAATCAACACCTTGGGCAAGTCCAACTCGACATCCAATGTTCGAATATCTTGTACCACCATTACCACGTGAACAACATCCTTTGTTTCATCATGATCGATCAATATTTTTATTTGATTCAAAAACAAAATTACATGCAGGTTAATATTTAGAAATAAAAAAAACAAACATTGAAATTAAATTAAACTTTTTTATATTCTTCTTTTTTTATTTATTCTTATATAGGTGTTGATCAAGCATGTTTATTAACAAAAACAATTCCATTCTATGAATTACCACAATCAATAAAACAAATATTTGGACAAGTATCCTTACCTGATCAAGATGATTTAATTCAATCATATATTCGTCAATCAATTGCTTATGATGCAACAAAAGAATATTTACCAAAAAAAAAAAGTCCATTAAAACAACGTCGATCATTTCGTGTTGAATATTCTATACCACGTTCAAGACAAATGTCAATATTACTTGAAAGTATTATTTCTCTATGTGAATCATTAGGTGGACGTTATCCAGATTTATTTAAAAGACATTTATATCGTAATATACCATTTCATACAACATATGAACGTTATAATGAATTAATACATTTACGAAGAAAAAATGAATATGTCTTAACTAGTCAAATACCATTATCACCAATTGTTAAACGTTTTGATAAATTAGAAATTAGTTCAGGCAATAATACAAATGAACAAATAACAAGTCATGATCCAAATGGACATTATCTTATACAAGCAAATGATTATCAATTTTTAGATATGTATCCAATTTATCCAACTATTGATCTTTCACCGGAACAACTTTATCAAGATGGTGATGAACAAGGATGGATACAAAGAAAATCAAATGAATGTAAATAATGTTTAAAAAAAGATCAATAATTCGAATATATGTAGAAAAGAAAAGGAAGGAAAAACGAGCTAAAATTAGTAAAATGATTAATCATTTATGTGTCATATTAAAACCTTGACGATTACCATCTTCTTTTGGATAAGCAAAAAGAAAAAAAATAGATAATTTTCGCTGTAATGTAGAGCAAAGTTTTCATTTGAATTTTTCGTTCGATCGATATTTTTCTTATTCTTCTTTGTTTTACATTTTTTTTCTTTATTGTCTTTTGGCGTCGCAATTTAAGCTCATTGCTCGAAAGCTACACTTTATTCTTCCAATCACTGTTTACTTAGTCAATCGACATGTTTGGATTAATCACTGATTTGTTCTTTTCGAAATCTTTTCACATATTTCAATTAACAAATTTTCAAGTTCTTGATGCTAAAAGGATAAACATTTAATGATAAAAATCTTCCACAATATGAGTCTTGCAGATGAAATTTGTCTTTATTACAGTTGATAGATCAACAAAACATATATGTTCTAATATTTTGATCGATTTTGTTCTTCTATTGAAGCTAATATCTCAAAGAAAATACACATAGGTAATATCTTCTTTTTTTTTGTATTATATAGATGTTCATACAACATTTTATGTCTCAAATGATGAGTTAATTCATGAATCAACAACAGATGAACGTCTTGCACGTATGATTATGTTTACATTTGGTTCTGCTCTAGTTCAAGCACGTCAACTCTATCCAAATGGTATTCTAACTAAACCAGTTACTGTTCAATCAATATTTCTTCTTGATGAACTTTTTCATTTTATTGTATTTCAATTGAATACATTAAATTATAATGATACAAATGATAAACAATGTAATTATGTATGGATTGATAAAGATAATTATTTATATGATAATCGTCCGTCAATGGTTATGCATAATCCACTTTATGGTACAGAACGAAATTTACAACGATATGTTTTAGAAAGACTGAAATATAATCCCATTGTTTTTCAAAAGTTTTTAGCACTATACTTACAAGGTGTTAAATAAAAAGTAAAAGAATGAACGGATAGAAAGACAATAAATAAATAAAAAAGAAAACGAAAAATCTTCTTCGGCCTCCTTTTTTTCATTGTTCTTATCATTTATCTCTCTATCTTTTCAGATTTGTTTTGTTGTCTTACCTTTTTTTTTGCTCTCTTTTTTTCTTATTATTTATTCTTTAATTTCTGATGAATCAAAAACAACACGAAACTATCTTTATTCAAATATGAAAACTTCAGCGAAATGGGGCATTGGTATTGGTGTTGGTATACCCGGTGTACTAATTCTTATTGGTTTAATTGGTTTATTAATTAAATTTTTTATGAAACGTTGTCGTAGTAGAGCTTGGGATGAGATAAATTCATTACCGAAACATGTAGATTCATCGGATAATAGTACTAATCGTAGAGCACCAAAGCGTTTATCATCTGAACGTGAACCATTATTTCCCACAACAACAGGAAATGTTATGGTCGTATCTGATGGTCATATATCTATACCAATTGGTGAGAGTGAGTCACCAGCTGCACAATATCAACAAGCAAATACAAAAAAACATGAACATACACTTGTTCAAATTCAACGAGACCGTTTAAATCGTCTTAAAGAAGAAGAAAATCGTTCAAGACCAATGTTGCATTTAAGTACTGGTGAACTTGATATACAGCGTGCAATTGATCAAGCACAAAAGGAATTCGAAGAATCGGTATGATTTATATTGACATTTGGTCGATGGTTTTGTATTTTTTTTTTCTTTTGCTACATATTTATATCAAGAGTGATTTAGCTTTTGCAAAAATCTAAATTTACACAATTGATTTAAATCTAAAGAAATAACATATTATCTTTAATGCATGGCTCAAACATTCACTTGTTTTCTTTTACTGCAATCATATGTCTTTTGTAAATCTTATTTTGCACTTTCACCTAAAGCCTTTCGATTGTTTTTTTTTCTTTTATCTTCATTTATTATAGGCAGCTATCGCTTCTGGGAAAATGAAAGGTCCTCGATAACAATAACTCAATACTACAGCTCAACTAAACAACGATAACAGCATATTGTTTTCTTTTTTTTTCTAATACAAACAATTTTCTATGCTTTTTTTCTTCTTTTGGTTTAATATGGCTAGTTTATTCTTTAATGATCCCTCCGGTTTGCCATTCTTTTTTCATTACCCTTTGGCTGCAAAAGCATTATTTCTAGAACTGATTTTGCCACTTGTTTTTGACTTATTTTTGCATGTATGCATAAGCACTTTTGATGAAGTTATTTTTCATTTAATTACATCTTGTATTTAATAATCATATTACTCATAATCTTTTATTCATCTTTTTTTGTATTACAAATTATAATTAATATATCACATCCCTAATCAAGTCATTTATGCCATTATGATATAATGATAAATGAATTGCAATTCTATTGAATGTTTCAGTTTGTATTGAAAATTTTTTTTTTTTCTTATTCAAGTTTGATAGATGTTAACGTTTTCTGATGCTTTACAGGATCAATAATCTTAATTGATGTCTATGTTCTGATGATAAATTTGATTTATTTGCGTGACTTAAAAGCTCATTTTAGATCACTATATTCAAAGGAAAGTAGTTTTGAAAATAAGATTAAATATATAATAAGAGCTAATCTACGATGTGTTTTAATATGTTATGTCCGTTGTCAATGGTACTATGTATAACTAATATGAATTTTTGTATCGATTTTGATGGAAATTATTTGTGGCATATGTTTTTAGGATTTTCAAATACATTAAAAGTTTGTATTTATAAAATAAAACAAATTGAAAAACAGAAATTTGAACATGGTGGATATTCAAATCAATACTATTGAATGTTTTAGATCAATTACTTGTGTATGCATTTGCTAAGTTTTTCTTGAAAAGAAAAAGAATAAGATTTCATCTTGCTTTATTTTTTTTTATAGAGCATCAATGTCACAAATCTTGCTTCATCATATAATAGAGTAGATAATAATATGAAGAATGATAGAAGATTAGTAATTATAACAATATAGATAAGTAAAGTGGTGATTATAAACGAAGAATATTAAAGTATCTACTCGAACATAATTCGTCATTGATAATCTAAGGAGAAAAATAAATTTTTATTTTTTTGGATAGAATGTAATTCTTCAGAAAGAATAATAATAAATTCCAAAAGAGAAACCAATGAATATATTTGATTGATTTATCATCAGAAAATTAGATATTTGTAAACCATACAAATGAGGCTAGCAATGGAGTCTTATCGATGAATCCATACAATATGTTTTTAGTGACATTAACGCCATTGCCATTCCAAGGATATTTTTTTCTTGCATCTATAACATGCATGTATTGTAATCTCTCTATATATATTCTCTTGATCAATGATGAATCATTTTGAGATATTTATAGAATTGTAACATAAAATTCTTTTTCTCCTTTTCTTTTTATAGATATTGAAACAAAAGCTTCTTTTTACGTTTTTATCTTGTTATGTAAAATATAATTGGTAGTAAAGTTTAACGATTAAATGCAGTTACAAAGATAGAAGAAGTAAAAACTTCTCGTACAATTGAAATCATCGAGCATTGTATGTTTAAATTCATAGAATAGTTTCGATCAAATTCCATTACTTTCAATCACATACTGTTACTTCATATTTCTTTTTCTGTCTTTTGAGTTTCTTCTTTATTGTAATGTGCATTTGTACATTAATACAGATCTAAATCATTTCTCTTTCTCTTTTTCTTCATTGTGCTCATAGGGGTATGTAACCATATACCATTGATAAAATATCGATATAAATCTACTTTTTCTATATGATACTCTTTTAATTTTTCTTCTTTTCTTTCATTTCAGTTCTATAAAGATTGAATGATAGTTTGAAGATGATTGAACTTTAATAGATGTACTAAGGATATTTTATTAGATTGATTTTACTAAAAAGATGTTGATCAGCATACTTTTTATGACTTGATACATCGACAAAAATTTTGAATAAATAAACGTGAAGAACTTATGCTTCTCTCTTTTTTTTATGGCAAATACATCAGTAGTGTAATAGTAAAAATTTTGTACTGTTTATTACACTTCTTGTTTTTTATTCTTCATTATTTTTTCTTTCTGTTTATGCCAAGATAATCAACACTTGTCATTATCGTCAACTATTCTATCGATGACAGCCCTTGAATAATACAGGTAAAATTTAATCAGACTTTTTTTTTGTACCAATGAAACGGTATTGAAATTAAATTGATGAATAATATTGTATATCGAATAATGGAAAATATACAATTACGTAATGAAGCTCGCCAACCAGTTAAATGAATCATGTTTGTACTAGTTAGAGACATTTGAACAGCAGAAAAACCTCGTTTGAACATTTTTTGTTCATAATCAGAAAGAGTTGATGATGAAGGATTTAAAAGTAGATTAGCAAGATCAAATGCATCAGCAAATGCTGTATTAGCACCTTTTCCAGCATGTGTAGTCATTGGATGAGCAGCATCACCAAGTAATGTTACACGAGAATTATTTGGAAATGGATTCTGTTTTAAACATAAAGCTGAATAAAGTCGATAAGGACCTATATGTGTTGATGATGAACTTGATTCAATTAAATGAACAATTTCATCATTATGAAAATATTGACGAGCTTTATTAATTAATTGAACAGATGTTAGATTTATTTCTTCATGATTTTCTTTTTCTGGCCATGAAAGAGCCCATATCCATGATTGTCGAAAAGGTAATATAAGTAATGAATGACCTTGTTTACCGAATATTCGTACAAGACATTCTTTCGTTAATTGTTTTATTTGTTTCATATTATCATTTTGTTCTACAGTACCTCCTATATTAATAATATGAAGATCATTTCGTTGAAATTCTGGAATAAGTTGAGCACGAACAATTGATTTAGTTCCATCACAACCAATAAGAATTGTACCTCGTATAGTTGTTTCATCTTCAAAATAAGCTTCAATACCATCATCAAATATTTTATATGATATAAATCGTTTATTCCATTGAACATCAATATTTGTTAGTAATGCTTGTCGAAGATCTTCTCGGTAGACTAATTTACTATCTTTTGCATTGAAATCAATTAATTTTTGAAGATATTTATTAACTAATCGAAAATGAGATAAACTATAAACTGCATCTGATTGATCACATAAAAGATTATCAAGAACTCGAATTCGACGTAATACATCAAGTCCCATTGAGTCAAGACCAATGCAATAACCTTGCTCACGTGAATTTTCATTTTTATCACGTTCAAATACTAATACTTTAATTGAAGAAGAGCTTTGCAATAATAATTGAGCTAAAGCTAGACCTCCTAGACCACCACCAATAATAAGAACAACAGTTGTCGAATCGGTAGACATGTTTATAATTATTGTCTTCTCTGTTTATTCAAACGTAATAAGTGTTTTTATACTCTAGATAATACTTGTTATTACTGATACAATAAACAACGAAATGACATCATCAATTTATCTTAAATGACGTAGAAAATAAAACATTTAGATTATTTGGTGGACACTTTTTTTCTTAATGAAAAGAAAAGATTGTCAAGAAATGATGATCTAAAAAATATTAATTAATATGAAAATTTCTTAGCTTTTTTTTTCGTATTCAAGTTAATCTTTGATAAGATATTACCATGATTTGAATAGAGATGTCACTGATTTAAGGACATGTTTTACAATAGCTCATCAAATATAAATTTTGAAAATAACTTTCTTCTCTTTTTATCAGCCTTACACTTATATGCACCATGTGTGCGTGGCCTTGTCCCCTTTCTTTTTTGTTGCTTGCATTGCAATATTTCTTTGCTTGATTCATATTCTGTGCTCTTTTTTTTCTTATTTTTGTTATGTCGAGATGAAGAAAGTTTTTTAATTCAATTTTTTTAAAATGTTTTATTTTTCATTTTTTGTTTGTTCTTTATCTTCAATCTATTTGAGAGCTTGTCTTCATCTTATGTATGATAACGGTTGACCAAACATCAGTCATATCGTAATTGAAAGTTTGAATACAAATGAATACGAGCAAAAAAAAAGAATTGAACCATTCTTGTGTTTGCATCTGTGCGACAATAAGACTGAACGAAGGTAAAGAAAAAAAGGTCATATGTTCGCTTATTTCTCTCTAGTCCATGCAACTAAACTATACTTCTTATGGTCCATTGGTCGACCCGCATGCTAGCAAACGATAGACAAACATACGACGTGTGTGCCATATATGTTTCGATCTTCCTATGTATAATACTACCTTTCATAGCACAGAGCAGAAGAAATGAAGAAAAAAAGAATATGAAAAAGGAACGAGGAAAAAATGAGCTATTCTTCATATTCAGTCAACTCATCGTCAACATCATTTGTTGAAAGAAGGAAAGAAAAGAACTTGACTGAGGTAAAATTGTCGCATATATTTCTTTTTTGCGGTTTGGCGATAGGTTTTTTTTGCCGTTTCTTTATTCAAAAAAAAGAGAAAAAAATTTTGAATAATCAAAGATTGCATTGTATAGCACATGTAATAGAAGCGTTAAAAAGTAAGTGTTTTATAAGGAAGGCAAAAGGGACATCAATAAAAAACCAACACGTAGTCTTACCTATCATGATTATTGTGCCAAGAAAAATTTTTTTCACTTGCGTCTCATTTTTTTTAATGTATTATATTCATGATTCATATGGCTGACAAAACTGCAAAATTTATTTTTTTTCTATTGTCTACCTCAACCATAATCAGCTGTGAACAAAATAAAGTTCAAATATACGGATAAGAACGAGTAAAACTGTAGAATTCTAAACAACGAATGCCAAAGAATAAGATGAAAAGGTAACATTTCATGTTAAAGATTTGTTGCAAAAATTATAAAAATTAACATTTATTTTTCTAAGTGATCATATTATTTTGGTTTTGTGTTTTTAAGATGTTTTCAACAATCTTGATATATTTTCCTATTTTTCTAATATTTGTTTCGACTACATATACTCAACAGTTTCAATGGATTTTACTCAGTGATGGTTCAAGTACAGATACACCAGTAGCACGACGTGATGCTGCACTTGGTTTTGATCAAACATTTCTTATTTTATACGGTGGTCGGACTCAAACAGGAATACCTCTTCAAGATTGTTATTCATTCAATCTTCTAACAGGTAATCAATAAAGTCATCATAATATATTAATTAAACAATCTTTTCTTTTAGGTCAATGGGATCCACTTACTTTTCCAGCACCACCTCCGAGTCGTTACGGTATGGCATCAGCTAGTGCGATAAATGGTGGTTTATATATATTTGGTGGTTTTGGTTTACAAGGCTCAAGTCCATATTATAATCCATATTTGTCTTATGCAGCTGCTCAAGATGTTCCAAATTATAATTATGAAACACCACCAAATTTTATTCAAAATCCAACATTAATGAATAATCCAAATTTTATTAACAATCCAAATTATAATCCATTGAGTGGAACTGGTTATAATAATGCTAAAAATTATAATGATGATGATGATCGTGCTGATGAAAATTATTATCCATTTCGAGATGCTTGGTTTCTTAGTTATGCGTATGTATTTATTTGACTATAGCCTTTTATTAAATTGTCCTTTTTTTAAATTAGTACAAAAACTTGGCAGGAAACGCAAACATCACAATATGCCCGTGGTTTTGGCTCAGCAACTATTTCAACACTTGCGGCTGATGTGCCAAAAGTTGTATATACTATGGGTAAATCACGCGATACGATGTATTCATTTGTTGAAATCATTGGAAAGGGTACATCAGGTCTTAGTCAAACTAGTACTACACAAGCAGCAATGAGTAAAGTGTTTATATAAATATGTATTTTTGTTTGAATCTTATGAACTTTATTTCTTTTTTTTTTATAAATATTAGTTATGAATGATTTATCATCATATAGTCCAGCGTATCCACATGCTCGCTATGGACATTCTACTGCGTTACTTACTGATAATCATCTTTTACTTTTCGGTGGATGTTTAAGGTATAAAAATATAATTTAGAATAATGAAGAAAATGCATATAAATACTTTATTTAATTAACCATTTCAAAAGAGTATTAATACAGATTAGTTTGATAAAAATTTCTATAAAACTGTTTTTTTTTACAATAATTTTGTTTTTATCTAAGGAAAAAAACATTTTTGATAGTATTTGTCTAACGTCAAACAACAATATCTTTTTCTCTAGTGGTTATGGAAAAGGTGGTCCATGTCCATCAAAAGATTCTTGGTTATTATCTATTGATAGTGGACATTGGGAACGTTTAGGTGAATGTCCACCAACAAAAACAGGAGCTGCTATGGTTACACTTCCTTCATATAGTACATGTGGTGGAGTGGGTCTAGGTGCAGCAGATATGTCAGCAAGTATGAGTCTAGGAGTTGAACAATCCGTAGCTGTCTTATGGGGTGGCCGTGAATTTAATCCATCATCCATTCGTGTAAGTAATTTAAAAATGAAAACATAATTCAAAATTTGATTTACTATTCTTTTTAATAGACTTATCCAAGTCCACGTGACGAAATAGCTGTATTTAGCTTAAGTCAAAAAGAGTGGCATTTAAAACGAGCAGCTCCATCTCCAACAGTAAGTTGATATGAATTAGATAATGACTAATTGCAATAGCTAGAATTCTATAATTATTTTACTTACGAGAAAATTACCTAGAGTTCCTCGAGTCCTAACTTTTCGAACTCGGATCCGACTATAACTCTAGAACTACTCTAACTGACACCCACCGTTTGAGTTCATATCGAGTGCAGAAGAAAGTCTCAAAGAAACCAGCAAAGATCTAAAACTGTTCGTCTTCATGAGCCTTTGGTGTCTATTTATGGGCAATTTACTGAGTTTTCGTCTTATTTATAGGTAACTCCCGAAAAAACTAAATAACGAAGTTTCAATCTAAAATTTTTTCTATCAATAGATCTAATGGTTCTTAGAATATTCCGATAATTTCAGCGGCGAAGAATGTTCTCTCATCGAATTATCGAGTTTTCAATTGAAATTGATTTTATTGATAAGTCTGTGATACAAGACTATTTTTAGGAAATTCTATATCTTGATGGTGAGACATTTTTTCGGCTAAAACTATTAAGATATTCTAAAAGTTATTAGACCTATCTATATGCAAAATTTGAGATTGAAATTTCATGATTTGATTGTTTGGGAACTATCTTAAAATGAAACGAAAATTCAGTAAACCTGTCATGCTCATTCCCAAAAATCCGTGGGGACAAATTCTTATAGACTTGTGCTAGTCTCATGGAGATATACTTCTAATCCTCATATGAGATTAAACGGCGAGTGTCCGTTTGAATAGTTCTCTCTTTAGTTTTCTAATTAAACAATTGATTAGTCTTCGTTGTGATATTTTTGTTTTTTGAGCTAAAACATAATTCTCTATGTATAAAAATATGTCTATCCTTACTATTTCTTTTTAATGAAATAATATAATATATGTATAAAGTAAATTCATTTTCGTATTTTTTCATTGAATAGGATGGTAGCTATCCAATGCAAAGAGAAGGTGCTGCTTTTGTTGCTGGATGTTTTCAAGGTGCACCTGGTATGTTTATTTTTGGTGGACGAGCTACAACGTATGTAAATTAAATTGATTATTCATTTTAATATATCTGTGAATATTTAGTGATCGTCGTTTACTTTCTGATCTTTGGTTTCTACAAGTATCACCACAAGATGCACTATCTGCACCGAATTCACGCGGATGTATTTATCCATTTTCATATTATCATCTTCACGGTATATTTCAATTTTTTACTTATGGTGTTATTTTTCCCATTGGCTATTTTGTCGGTCGACATGCTATAAATTCACCTGTTCGACGACCTTTACATATGATTTTACAAGTAAATTAAATCTGTTGATTTTGAATTAAAATCAATGATTTTATTTAGATTTTTGGTGTTGCATTAGCTATATGTGGTTTTTCTTTTGGTATACATTCTATTCGTGCACCAGCACGACTTCATTTTAAACATGCTCATGCTATTATTGGTATCATAACATTTATATTAACAATTCTTCAATTTCTTATGGGAATGTATGTTAAAACTTTTGACTTTTATTTATTTATTTCACTTTTTGTCGTTGTTTTTTAAGACTTGGTGCTTTAATTTTAAAAAGACAGCCGAGTAATATTGAACGTCTTAGTGGATCAAGTCATAAAGGTAGTCAAGAAGGATTTACTCAAGATACATGGGGTGGTGGAGGCGCATGGCGTATTATTCATCGTATATTAGGTTCAATTATATTAGCACTTGGATTAGTAAATATATCATTAGGTGTCTTTCTTGCTGTTTTACCATTACCTGTTTGGATTGTTTGGTATGTTTATATGGGTCTTCTTGTGATTGTTCTTGTCATCATGGAAATTATTGCTCTTGTACGCCATCGTCATACTGGTGGTGGAAGTTCATTTAAACCAAAAGGTGAGAAAATAAATGCGAAAAAAAACGTTTTTTTTTTAAATTTTAAAAATCTGTATCATATAATCCAGAAAGAACGATTGAATATACCATCTATGATCATCATAGTGAGTTTATATTTAGAAAATATTACTTTTTTTTGTCTGTAGCTATAAATAGATATGATAGTTATTTGTTGTTTTTGTTATGTTTATTTTTATTTTGCATAATGAGGAAAAACAAAAAGAAAAGAGAAAATTCATAGGAAAATTTGTGTAAATATATGTCCTTGTTTTTAATTGTTGTATTCAATGTAGACATACGTCAGGATCCCAAAGGTACATCACAATTATCATTAAAATATTCCGAAGAACCAACTCAACACCAATCATCTATTGTAGTACCAGCACCACGTCGTAATTTTGGTCGTCTTCCACCATCTCATTCACCAACATTTGATAATAGTGTATATAGAAATGGTGGTAATAGTAATGGAAGTATTCTTGATGATATGTCACCACTTGTATCTAATCAAAGACAACCTCGACCTGGTGATGTTAGTGCATCAGTTAGTCTTCCAGAATATAATCGACATAATGATAAAGAATATCCAATATCAACAAGAAAAAGGAGTAGACCAGGTGAAATTGATGATGTTGGATATTATGTTGGTTATTCACCAGAGCATGAACCACAATCGTTGTACGTCGAATATTTCACATCCGTGTCCTTTTGTTCTTTTTTTGGGCCGGTGCTTGCTTCATTGACACGCTTCGTTTTTTATTTATGCTCTTATATTCTGATGTCTTACTATTGACTGTTGAGCTTTTATAGCACGATTTTGATGGCTTTGCACGTTTGCTTTGCTTAACTCAATGCTTAAAACTGTTTTGATACTATTTATAATTTTGTATTTATATATTTTTTTCATTTATTGTTCTTATAGACGACCGGTATCCCAGCAACAAGTCGAGCACAGTCTCACTCGAGTTAGGCTCCAATAAACAATGGACGGCACCAAATTCTCAATATCTTAATTCAGGCCAAGCTTCTTCATCCACAATATATTCAGACAGATTTCCATTATATCGACGAAATTGAAGAAAAAAGAATTTCAAATAATGTATGAATGAATTTTATTGTTTACAGTCTGCTTTGTTTTTTACTATTTCTCAGTGAAAGATCTATATCTATATAGTAGTTAATATTTATTAAATATTTGAAATTTTTTTTCTCGTTTTTTTTTGTTTTAATATCTTCTAAATTTTCATTTCCGTAACAATTTTCAACTGCTCTTTTTTTTACCTTCATTATGTTGTTGTACAGATGTTTTTTCATTTGTATGTCTATTTGTATGAATTTTATCATGTCGTCGATATGCATTCGTAATTATATATATATATATACATACACAAATACAATGACAAGGTTTTCTTTTTTCATTTTGATAAAATCTTAATTAATATTCGTATAAAATAGATTCTTTATTGCAAACATCAAGCAATGACAATTATATAATATATGTATGGTTGTAATTTATTTTTATAATCAAATAGTGTTTTCATTCTCATTAGAATATGAACTTGACATATGTTAATAGTGACAATTGTGTCAATATTTTTTATCTATAGGATAATTATTATTCAATATTGATAAAAGATTAAATTTCGACAATTGTTTTGATGAAGTGTTAAATATTCATTTTAATGAATATACTGAAATGAAATATTTGTTTAGAATTTATACATAATTTTTCTAAGCGATTTTTAATTCGATTCTGATTAACATGCCAAGAAAATATTTAAACTTAGAATAAATTTAATATCATAATTACGCAGTTCTATATAGTTTAGTTGTATCGAGTTAAATCAAATGCATAGTTTCACGAAAAAAAAAGCTTACGACACTCGGTATTCCCAGGCGGTCACCCATCCAAGTACTAACCGAGCCCGACGTTGCTTAACTTCAGTGATCGGACGAGAACTGGTGTATTCAACGTGGTATGGCCGTAAGC
>CAJNSZ010000002.1:836034-889215 GCA_905329745.1 Rotaria sp. Silwood2 | reverse complement strand
TTGTTAACAAAAAAGTCCATAGTAAAGATCAAAAGTGCATATAATGTAGAACTCACGTATCTATTTTAGTCTCAATAGACTAATATTGAGAAATACGAAAAATGATGGTTTAATGTTTGATGATTATAGAACCATTCTTCGATCTTCTCAACATAGTTCTTATTAGGATTTAGAATCTTTTTCCGTTTTTATTTGTGAAAATAAAGTGACTTGTTATAATTTAAAATCATTCGAAAATATACTTGATTTACATAAACTTACTTGGAAGGCCAAATTTTTCGTATACATGATATCATTATAAATAATCGAGCATAAGGAAATCATTATACTTTTTCCAGATTCTTTAAAAAATCTTCGTATAAATGGAAAAGGGCAAAAAAACATTTACCAAATTAAACGTTCTTCAGCCAACGTGCTAAAAGTACATTTGGTGAATAATATCAAATATATATTGTTTGGCAAATAGATCAATACAAATACTTGACTAATAGTTATTCATAGTATGGTTTTCCATGATCGACTTTTAGTAGAATAAGAAAACAAATTCTTTCTAAAGATTTATATTTCAATTTCAAAGAAAACTCTCTGATATAAAAATGTCAATAATTTATTATTTGATCAATCTACTATTACGAGTAATTAAATAAATAGATGCCACTTTTACAGAAATACTTGTAACCTTTATTGAATTGATTGCGAAAAAAAAGATCCATATTCAAATGTTGCTTAAGTACCATAGAACAAAATGTAAATATGAAAGCATACAATTTATTATCTTAATGCTATGTTTTTGTATCAAGGTGAAAGATGATTCATTTACTTATATTTACTAATATGTTTCAATGAATCTTAACAAAGGCCACATCTATTTTGAAGTATAACATTTTATTATGAATAAATATTTTGTTTATGTTATGCAACTGTAAAATGTTCGAATGAAATTGTATCATGATAAATCGGCAGATAATCTCGTTAGAAATATGATTTAAACATAGTTTAATGACTGCTTTTTTTCTTCATTTATAACTCAAGGTGATCGACATTCATATTTATGATGACGGATGTCACTAGATGAAATGATTTAGCTCTATTCATCATTGGATATTACCTTGCCAATGATCAAGCAAGGCTTTCTGTTCTCCGTCTTCTTCTTGTTCATGTGTGCGTGTTCGTAACTTTGGTCACTATTTGAATTTGTCGTTACTTTACCACGTACGAAGTATTTTTTTTCTTATTAAATGAAGCTTGTAACAAGTATGCGGTAGAGGTTCATAAATGACAACGGTCGTTATTTTATTTGTCGTTTTATAGAAGACCTTGCGTAATTTTTTCTCTTCGTTTTTTTTTCTTTTGTATGATTGATAACCAAGTATTGTTTCACATGTGAATTAAATTGTAGACTGTCACCCATTGTTAATAAATAACTTTATCTGAGAAGAAAAAAAATGGGTCCCAATACTTCCGATGTTGACGATGATAAAAATGACAAATCATCAGAAAAACAAGCCACAAATGTATCCGATTCAGATTCGGATTCAGATCTTGATGAGGAAGAATATATTGTTGAAAGAGTTGTTAAAATGCGTACAACGAAAAAAGGCAAAGTTCAATGTAAGAAATACATATTTATTTTTTTTCTTCAAAATAAATATTATTTAATATTTCTTATTTCTTATTTCATTAAAAACAATAAGATTTACTTAAATGGAAAGGCTTTTCCGAGAGTGAAAATACATGGGTAAAGAATAATTTATTTTTTTCATTAAATTTAGTTTTTCTCATAGTTTCATTGTTTCAGGAGCCTGCAGAAAACCTTGAATGTCCTGATTTAATAGCAGCTTTTATGGCTGAACAAAAAGAAAAACAACAACAACAAGCATCAACATCAAAAAGTGATGACAATTCGTATGGAAAACGGTCTCGTAGTACTAGTAGTACTAATAATAATAATAATCATAATCATAATAATAACGCCGATGGAGACAAGAATAATAATAACAATACTACTCAAACAAAACGACCTCGTATTGAATTTGATCAAACTGGTTATGGTCGGGGCCTTGTGCCAGACATGTTATTGGGTGCAACAGATATATATGATGGAGAATTAATGTTTTTGTAAAAAGAAATTTTAATTTTCAAATGATTTTAAATTAATTCTTTTCTTTTTCTTTTAATTTAAGAGTAAAATGGCAAGGAGTAAATAAAGCTGAACTTGTTCCATCACGTATTGTGAATAAACAATCTCCACAACTTGTGATAAAATTTTATGAAGAGCGATTAACATGGAATTCAACAAATACTAGTAATAATACTTCCAATAAAGACAAAAAAGCTTAAAATTTTAAACATAATATTCCAATTCTTTGTGATTGTTTTTGGACAATGTATATATTAATTTTTTTTCTCTTTCTAAGCATGCTTATTCTGACATGATCACAATTTTTTTTAAATTTCATTTTCTTCTTGCTTTTGATCATCTATGTATTATGATCGGATTTTATTGTATATCTTTCAAAAGATAGTTACATATGTAGTAAAATGACCAGGAAGAAGAAATAGTTTTAACATTTTTTTCTTCTAATTTCACTTTTTATACAAGTTTAGATATGCTACGAAATAAAAATGCTCTTAAACAAAAACAAAAAGGAATTTTTATTTGTTATTTTAAATAAAATTAGACTAAAGAAAATTAAATAATTTTATATATAAAATATAAATTGTGTATTCAAATATTTTATAATAAAATCGATCTATATTTATATTATCTCAACGCAAAAAAAAGTTACACCCAAGCATTTATTTATAGGAAATCTTTGTTCAGTACGAAGCAAAGTTCATCAAGTATGTTTACAAATTTCTATACAAATAAATCAACTATTCTCATCACTGATAAAGAGAAACAATAATAATAGTTCGAAGTACAAGACTCAATATCAGCTTGCAATTGTTTTTTTGTGCACTTTTATAATAATTGTCCACATGCTGAGGCTTATGTTAGTTAATGAAAGTGCCTTATTAAAAAAAATAAAATAGAAAAGTGATTGCCATGATTGTGAAAGTGTAGTTTTCTTTCATGTTGTTGTTTTTTTCGTCGATGAAATGATGTTATTATTGTTGCAGACTTTTGAGACATTTTAATCAACATTGATCTTGTTCTTTACAATAAAAACATCATCTAAATTTCCTAGGTCAACCAAGCACGGTCATAAACGTCCATATGCGAAGAAATACGGCGATGTACATGGTTCAGTATGACGGTCGTATATCTCCATGTTGTATACGACGAAAAAATAACGGCAGCTTCGATCCTCGCATACGGTCACGATAATATACGATCGTTATACTGAACCATGTAAAATGTCAAAATATGGTCGTATACGAAGAAATACGGAACGTATACGATTATTTACAGGCGTGTGCGAACTTCGTTTTCATCGACATGAGTTAAAACAATCAACTTTCATTGGTTGTGAATTAAAATATGTTGCTATTTATCGATAGCAATTAATTCGATATTTTCAGATACTTTAAGAAATAGGTTATAGTTAACATTATTGTTTTTGTCAATTATTTTTATACACAACGAAAACAAAAAAAATTCAGGCTCACTAGATTGGTTCGATCTCATCGGAACCATAAGCATAGTCTTATTGAACGGATGGAATAGTGTTAGTTAATGAAAGTATCTTGTTAAAAAATAACTAAACCGAGTATTAGCCGAAGCTAACATTAATTACAAACAATAACATTCTATTCAATAAGAGTATTGCTGATCTCATATCAGAGATGAGTTCGAGATCTGGTATAATAAATTTATTCAATCAAACACTTTCGTTTAAGTTACAATCAATTAAAAATTTTATTTATTTGAAAAAATATGTTTTCCATTTCCAACAAATATCTCAGTATAAATATTGTTAATTTAAATTAATTTTAGTGATTATCATTTTCTTGAAATTAACTATTTGTTTTTGTTTTTTTTTTGCATTATTCTGTTACATATATAACAATTGAATTCTCTGCTCCAAATGCGATATACTCATTCGAAATAAAAACTTTTATTTAATCTTGACTTTACTATATCTTGGTATTTTTTTTTGAAACACACTACAAATAAAGTACCAGTCTATACAACGAGACAAAGATATATCAGACGAAAAACACACTAATGCCACATGATAAATACACATTAAAAAACAAAGAGCGTCAATCAAAACTTAGTGAGTTTTGTTCAGATATGTTTCTTCGAGCGATTCTGACGATTATGGTTAGAAAGAAGAAACAAAACAAAAAAAACCCATAACAAATATTGCTAGAGTTCATGTAGTTCTCTGCTTTTTTCTAGGCGGACATATAATATTATTTTGTAATGATGCCATAGCTCGATAAGCATCTGCTAATAAATGTGGATGTGTACGAATCATTGTTTGAAAACCAATTGTCTCTAACACATCTATACAAACAAAAAAAATCAGACAAAGAATACATAAATAACATGATTATAAAATTTTTTTTTCACTTAAAATACCTTGTGGATGTGCATTTATAAAATCAATAGCTTGTTGTCGTAATTGTGTTGCTGAATGAAGATCAGCAAGTATAAGTGTATCAGCAACATTATCACGATCAATTGTTGTACATAATGCTTCTTCACATTGTACTTTAAGTCTTTCCAAACAATATTTATCAGCAGCTGGTAAAAGTGCATCAGCTAATGTATCAAGATTTTGTGCTTTACCCGTATATATAAAACGAAGAATTTCAAACATAATATCACCATCAATATCTTCGATTTCAACACGTGAACGTTCATTTTCTAACATTTTATGTTCAAACATTGCTTGAAAAACTTTCGATCGTGCACTTAATATTGCTTTATGAACAGGAAATTCTTTATGACCACAAACAAGTGTTACATCGGAATACGTTGAATTGTCTAGTAACGATTGAAAATCATCACTTAAATGACATTCAGGAATTTTAAGCTAAAAAGAAAACATAAAAAATTATAATGTATTTTCTATATAGATAAAAAAAATTTTTACTGAATTAATTTGTGTTTGTCCACTAATATTAACACTATCGGCAACAACACTAACTTCACAAAACAATGTTAATTTATCATCTGGTAAAAGACCATTAGTTTCATCAATTAAAAAATCACGGCGAATAAATTTTTTAAAACCCCAATCTTTTCCTAAAATTGACGAAAATTTTTTAAAATTATTTTTTATTGTGAAACATGATCTAAAAGGAGTGTTGAAATATGCGCAGTAAAAATTTAAATTCTTCATAGATTATAACAGACGCTACTCAGACACCATCACGAATAGAGACATAACTCGATCGACCGCACCACCACTACAAATGATCAAGCGATTCAGTCGTCGATCAATCCTTCGACTGGCCCCTCTAATTACAGACACAATGGCAACACTTCTGCCTCTTATCTCACAGACCGTATTATCAATAGCATCTCATGATAATATATGAACTAATTCATTATTACCATTCTGAAAGATTAAATAAAAAGATGGTAAAGAAATGTATCTCAAAATAGAACGAATAAAACAGTTCTCCTGTGATTAGCACTAGCAGCTACATTATGTTTCACATTTTAACCCCACAAGGATTGTGCGTATAAATTTGAAACAAAAAAAAAGACAATGTTTACCTTGAACAAATCGATAAGCACGTTGAGATTCCATAGCTTTTGTTTCATCACCTTTTGAATTTAATATTGAAAATTTAAATTTAGCCCGTGTTTCACATTTACTATTCGGTGCAGCAACAAGTAATAAATAAAGTGATAAATAATCTTTTGATTCTTCATCGAGACCTTTTGGATTAAGACGTAAACACCATTTGAGTTTATCATTTGCATTGGCTGAAAATGATGATGATTTTAATGCTTCACCCATTTCTTCACGACAAAATGAAAAATTATTTATTGTCCAATGAAATGAAAACTAAATAATAAAAAAATAAAAATACTTATTAAATTATCTCAAAAAGAAAAAAAAATTGTTCCCAAGATGAAACTAATATTCAAATGAATCAATCGAATTTTGTCTTCTTAATCATCAAGAACAAAACAAATATTTGCATTGGCATCATCACATTTTATATTTACTATCAAATGATACTGCTATAGAAAAAGTCTAATTTAAATCTAATTTTCTATTGAAATTCGAATAGTTTGATACAAAAGAAGATTTCAGTAATTATTTTGAAGCATGAATCAATTTTGTTTGTAAAATTTGATTCTATACATAATGAAAGAAAATAATTTCTTCGTACTTTAATAACTTTAACACTTGTTAAACACCATGATTCTGAAACCGGTTGATTAAATGAATGAATTGGTTGTTGTACTGTTGATATTGTTGTTTGTGGATGATGGTTTGGTGTTAATAAAATGCTACTTGATGTATCACTAATCATACTACCAGCTATGTAATGAACAGATGGTGATGGTGCTCTTACAACAACAATATTTTGTGGTGAATCGGGAAGCATCATTTGTGCTTTTCAATTACAAAGAAACAATAGAATAAAATGTACTCAAAGCAAACCTATAAAACAAAATCATTCAATAAGATACAAACACGATGACTGTTATTTTCTCTAGGAAATATAGTTTTGACGACGACTATCTATTGATTCTGTATACATAGATATAATTTATGACATTAAATGAATCATGTGAGATTAGATTCGAAAATAGTGTTTTTTTTCTTTGTATAAAATATGAATTTTTTTTTAAATAATATTTTTTTCTGTCAGATAAATTTTATTATTTTTTTTAAAATTTCCTAACAATTAGCGAACTCTTATTTATGATTCCTATTGGTTAAAACATCTAAACCACTAAGAAAATTATTGATATATAGGTCATTTATTTATTATTGTTTATTTTTCCTTTTTTTGAAAAACATGATAAGATTTCGATCACATTTATTATCGTTTCGTTCAGTGTTATTATCATCGTATGAACGATACTTAACATCATCTCAAATTCATGATGTTTATATATATAATGCAACAAGTAAATCAATGGAAAAATTTGAACCAAAATATCCTGGAACAATATTTTGGTACAAACTTCCTGATTATTTATTTTCTTTTTTCTTAATTTGTTTTTTTTTTTCTAAATATAAAGGTATTCTTGTGGTCCAACAGTTTATGATAGTTCTCATATAGGTCATGCAAGTACATATGTTACATTAGATATTATACATCGAATATTAAAACATGTATTTAATTATAATATTGTTCTTATGATGGGTATAACCGATATTGATGATAAAATAATTCATCGTAGTCAAAAGGTTTGATCGTTTTTTTTTGTTTATTTAAAAACAAAGACTTCAATTTCTTTTTTTGTTTAATATAGGAAAATGTTCATTATTTAGAAATATCAAAAAAATATGAACAAGAATTTATTGATGATATGTTAAAACTTAATGTACAATCCCCAACATTATATGCACGTGTATCAAATCATATACCATTAATTATTAATTTTATACAAAAATTAATTGATAATGGATTTGCTTATGCATGTCCATCAGGTACAAAGTACAAAAATAATAAAAAGAAAAACAAGAATTTTTTTGTCTTGTTTAAGGTTCAGTTTATTTCGATATGAATTATTATGGTGAAAAAAATGAATATAAACATCATCGAATGAATGAACAAGGTTTATCATCATTAGAAACTGATATTCTTAATGAAAAACGAAATAATCGAGATTTTGCATTATGGAAAGGACGAGATAAATCAAGTAATGAATTAAAATTTCAATCACCCTGGGGTTATGGAAGACCTGGTTGGCATATTGAATGTTCTGCAATGGCTAGGTAAATAAATAACCGGATGTGGCAAATGTTTTTCATGTAACTCTGTTTAGGAACGTGATAAAACATTAATACTTTTTTTCAAAAAAAAAAAAACACCAAATGAGAAGTTCAAAATCCGTTCGAGACGGTAAAAATTCTGCTTCAGAATCTGTAGAAAACTGGTTTTTCAAGAGGAAGTCTTTAGGCGTCCGGTCTTACTGAAAACTTCATCATAGATGTCGTTCATATCGTAGAGTCGACTCTGTATTTTTCCTCGTATGCTGAGAGTAATTTGCTAATTACTTTTTAATTAATAGTCATCTGAAAGAGTCAACATTTTTACATATGCCTATACTAAGAGAACTTATTCAGAAAAATAATCTTTGTAAACAATCAAAGGTGGACATGTCCTGTTTAGCTGAAATGGCTCACATACTGTGCCAATTGATGTGAAGAACATACAATTCAGACGACGAAGCAGAATAATTTCCCCTGCCTGTAAATTTTCTATTACGGATAACTAACATATTTTATATTTCGAAGGAACAGGTTCCCTATGAGGAATCAAAGTTTTTAAAGAAAGCTAGTTATTATTTTCTCTCCAAGCGAAACTGAATCAGATCATATTTAAAAACAATAAAAGATAAGACAAAAGTATGAATTGATTGCTGGAAAATATTTTATGCAAAATCTATAGGTATCCGATGAATATTTTATCTTAAAAGACATGAATTTCCATAAAATACTGATATAATATACTTTTTGGATACGATACTTACCACACTTTCATAAAATACCATAGGCAGCGTGCGATCATTTTTTTTTTTAGGTAAAACAATAAAATTTAAAATACGTTCATTTTGTTCTCTTTGTCCAATTTTGGAGGGTGTGAGTGAAGCGAAGAAGAACACTCACATCCGAGAAATAGTGACAAAGAAAAATTGTTCACGATTGATAAAGCTATTATTAAAAGTTTCAGCTGAGAATATATTTTCCTTAAAAAAAGAATTGATGAATAAGTGATTTGTTTGTAGCTTCGGAAGACTTATTTCTCCTTGTTAATCAAAATCAAACAATAACTATGTTGATCTGACTGTTTTATCTAGAAACAATGAGCTCGACACACGAATCCCTTGATTAAACATCCTCAATTGTTCAAAGAAACAGTGAAATAATATAATGACACACGTGTTCAGTGTTAGCATTCTATGAAAATTTCGAAAAAAACAATAAAGATTAGCTTTTGAGCATATCCATCTGAAACATACCACTTTATACACGAAGTTCAGCGCCAGCGACGGGACCTAATCTATCTTGTAGAGAATTTTTTTCTGATTAAAACGTACGTGGTGAAAAACTCGGAAATGATGCGCGACTTGAGATAGAGTCAAAATACTTTTACGCTGATTGTGGTAAGCTGCTTCCAGAACAAAAATTTTGACCCCTTATATTTTTACATGGTTGGATAGAGCTCGTCGAGCTGATCACAAATACCACCTTTGAAATATTTTTCGATCGAATTTTGGTTGAAAAATCTTCGAAATATGAGTAACACCCTCAAAACCTGGAATTTTGTGTATTTTTCAGAAAATTTCAAGATTTCACTCATTGAAACCAATGGTAAATCTTTGAAACTAATTAATTGGAATTCAGCGTCAGAAAATGAGTCGAACTGTGTAGTTTTTAATTAGTTTCAAAGATTTACCATTGATCTAAATGAGCGAAATCTTGAAATTTCCTGAAAAATACTCAAAATTCCAGGTTTTGAGGGTGTTACTCATATTTCGAAGATTTTTCAGCCAAAATTCGATCGAAAAATATTTCAAAGGTGGTATTTGTGATCAGCTCGACGAGTTCTATCCAACCATGTAAAAATATAAGGGGTCCAAATTTTTGTTCTGGAAGCAGCTTACCATAATCAGCATAAAAGTATTTTGACTCTATTTCAAGTCGCGCATCACTTCCGAGTTTTTCACCACGTATGTTTTAATCAGAAATAAATTCTCTACAAGATAGACTAGGTCCCGTCGCTGGCGCCGAACTTCGATGTAAACGTGGTATGTTTCAGATGGATATGCTCTTTTGTGAATAAAATGATNCGAAAAATATTTCAAAGGTGATATTTGTGATCAGCTCGACGAGTTCTATCCAACCATGTAAAAATATAAGGGGTCAAAATTTTTGTTCTGGAAGCAGCTTACCATAATCAGCATAAAAGTATTTTGACTCTATTTCAAGTCGCGCATCACTTCCGAGTTTTTCACCACGTATGTTTTAATCAGAAAAAAATTCTCTACAAGATAGACTAGGTCCCGTCGCTGGCGCCGAACTTCGATGTAAACGTGGTATGTTTCAGATGGATATGCTCTTTTGTGAATAAAATGATGCATCTTTTGAGGAAAAAAGAGGATCCACGTTTAATAGAGCTACATGTAAAACTTTTGTCACACTCTGATAAAGTGTATTATTATTTTTCAAATTTCAAAGATAAAACTAAATATTTTAGTCGAACATTTGGATCTCATCTTGATATACATTCTGGTGGTTTAGATCTTGTTTTTCCACATCATGCTAATGAAATACTTCAATCAACAGCCTATCATGGAAATAAAACATGGGTAAAATACTGGTTACATACAGGTAGAAATTATTTTATTTTTTTTATTATGAGATCGCAAGAAAAAAAATTCTTAAATATAGGTTTATTAAATACAAAAACAATGGATGAAAAAATGTCAAAATCCTTAAATAATACAATACTTATTCGTGATATGCTTAAAACATATACATCAACACAATTTCGTTTATTTTGTTTAATGCATGATTATCGTTCACGTAAATTAATGAATGAATTTCATATTAACATTTATTCATAGATTTTAGCAAGGTCTTTTGAATCAGCTGCTATTCAACAAGCATTATTTGTTGATAAATTATTTAAATCATTTTTTGATACAGTTCAAGCTTGTCAAAAAGGTCTTGTTGCTATATCATCTTTATCGGAAGCTGAAACTATAACAAAGTATAAAACAGATGGCTTTATTTTTGTTTTAATATGAATTATTCAATTTTTGTTTTATTTATTCTATTTGATAGAATAAGAAATGCACATGAAGAAATCATTGATGTTTTAGCAAATAATTTTGATACTCCATCAGCAATGAGTCGTTTACAAGAATTAGTTCATTGGATTAATTCACATATGAATTATGACGTACATGACAATGAGGTATGATACATTGATGGGTAAGTGACATATATATGTCAACTGTAGAAACAAATGCTTAATTGATTACACAATTACGAAAAAAAAAATTCGTTTATTTTTGTCAACATTTGAAGATTTAATAGGAGAATTTCTATTTTGAAATAGACATAAACTTAGGTAGAATTATTAAAAATTTAAGCCGAACAGAAAAGGAATTTGTTTAAAATTCTGTTAGAACTAACTAAAAATTATAATTTCTAATGAGGTTATATGAGATTTCAATGCTAATAAGATTAGCATTAGCTTTTTTTTTTTCGAAGAAATGTTTTGATACACCATTTTAATAGTATTAAAATACCTTCTCTAAAAAAAGATATTTTACGCATGAATTATATTCCCTACATTTCTGAGAAGATATGAGCTGTGATTGTGGTCTTCGCCTTTATCATCACACCACCCACTCAGAAAGGTTGTGGATATAATTTTATATCTCAAAAAATTTACCGCCGTTGCATTTATCTTTTTCAACATAATAGTATGCCTGGCGTGTTTCATTATAGGGCATGGCAGGAGGCTATTATGTATATAAATCCATGTTTTTTCACTTCTTATATTTTATGCATGTTAATAAAAGAGAAATATATGTACATATTGTATTAAGTTTGACGTGATTGATCATCATTACTGATATTGTTTTCTCTTTAAATAATATAATTGGTTTTTTAACATTCTATTTTTCTTAGACGAGCAAGGAAAAGAAAATAACGTAAAACATAAAAGTCTTTGCACAAAATATTCGTTCATTTTTTATCACTAAAAAACAACTGGTTAGAATATGAATTTTTCACTAGCTACTTCTAAACATATGTTCAGATTTTCCTTTGGGTATTAGATTCAACAGTTCTAAGTAAATTTCATGACAAAAATTCAAAGCTGTGTTCATACAAAACAAAATAGCAATTTCAGCACAGTTCTTAGTTTGTGTCTTATAGCAGCCTCAGCACAACATTATTGTAGAGTACTGAATACTATACAAAAAAACGAAAGCTCCTCTATGCATTTACACTAAAGATCTAGTTTCTATGGAAATCGGTACTGGTCAAAGGATCGTTGTTTGTAAAAATACAAAAGTTTTATAATCTGTTATGCAATAAAAATGAATGGCATGCTTTATAATACAAATTTTATTCTACAAAATTACCCCATTAAAAATTGTTTAGCATTTTGAATTTAATAGGTAATTGTATAATATTTATTCACAAGAAAATTCTGAACACACCTTCGAATAGAACAAAAAAAAAATAAGTGAATATTTTCTGCCAAGACTATCTCGTCATAGATTACATGAATTTTTTTATTCACTTGTCTTGATGTACATATCAAAATATTAATCTGAACTGTATTGATCTCTATTGTGAAGTCGTCCGACGATTTTCATGAGTTGTTTATTAGTAAAAAAATAAATTTTAACGGTAAAAAGAATTGCTTTCATTTTTTTTGTTACAATTCAATTCGATTTCGAATATTTATTTTGTTTTTTTTTCTTCTTAGAATTCAATAAATAACATTCCAACTTGTGCATTATTTCTAGCCGTTGATTTTATTCAAGCATGGCTTGAAATATTTGGTATAGATATGAGTCTATCTGGTCATCAAAATCAAGTAAATTTATATTCTTTAGTATTTTATTTTTATTTTTATTTTCTATCAGAATGCTTCAGTCGATCGTATTTTATTAGAAAATATTATTGAAAAAAGTGTTCAATTTCGTACTGATATACGTGATATATGTCGTCGTCGATCACCAACAGATGAAGAAAATCCGAAAAAATCATTACTTGAACAATGTGATGACTATCGTTTACAAATGAAATATCTTGGCGTTGAAATCAAAGTATTATTAAAATATATATTATTTATTCTTTGTATTAATTTAAAATTATATTCATTTTAGGATCGAAATCAAGGTTCAACATGGTCATTTAAAAAATGAAAATTCATATTCTTCTTTCTTTCAGTTTTTTTTTTCGATATACACAGAAAGCATTGCAAATTTAAATGAAGACGTTTTGTTATTATTTCAGATTTTAAATTCTTTTCTATTAATAACCAAAAATGAGTTTTGCTCTTATGCGTGGTTTTCGACCATTAAGTCGTATTGTTCATCCATCTTTGGTTAATTCATATTTTCTTGGTGGCCCGTCCTCAGTATAAAATTTAATTTCAATAATTTTATTTTATTTCTTTGGTTGTTTTTGTTATCTAAATAGAAATCAATGATACCAGTTGCTAGTGGAACAGCAGTTCAACCGGTATTTTCACTTCAAAATCCAACAGCGAATATGGCTGTATTTACAACTTCGGATCATTGGAAAGTTGAACGTGTGGTAGCTGTTGCTATGCTTGCTATAATTCCAGGTTCATTTGTCGTTGATTCAGCATTGATGAATTACTTACTTGCTGCTACAATGGCTATTCATGCTCATTGGGGTTTGTTAAAATAGATATTTAATAACAAAGTAAAAATATATTATTATATTTCTAGGAATGGATGCTGTATTAATAGATTATTGTCCTAGAAAAGCCTTACCTTTCGCTAATCTCATTCGATATGCAATGACAGCAATCGCTTTTGGTGGTCTTTGGTAAGAATGAAAAAAAGAAAAAGATAATGAATGTGTTTACATTCAATTGATTGTTTTTTTATTATTATTATAGTTATTTCAATTACAATGATATGGGTTTAACAAAAGCATTGAAAGCACTTTGGGCTCTACATTAAACATTTTATCGTGTCTATCTATAGATTAATATCCTGCACAGACATATATTATATGATTTTCTTTTGTCCTTTACTGTAGTAACATTAAATATCTATATTATATTCATTTTTTCTTTTTTGCTTAATAAACATCAAATGAACCCTTTAATCATTTATCTTTCATTTCATTGATTGATTAATAAAAAAAATTAATGGATAAATATTCATATCTTATTGAGATATTTACGGAGGACGATATATTCAAATCGTTAACCGAGAATTGGTCAGACTACCATCCAAGCCAATCACCGCTAAATGGTTTTTGGATTTTTTTTCATCTCAAATGAGAGCGTGAAACTTAGGAGTACAAAATATTAGGATTTTTTGGAATAGATTAAAAAAATGACTCTTTTCTATAGTTTGATGGTATTTTGAGATTTTTTTCCGCCTCTGTTATTATGGTTCAGTTTTACAGCAAAATAAATATTAGGTTTGAAATCAGCGCAGAAAAAATTACATTCAGATAAGATATATTCTAGCGAAATTAGTTTTTTTTTTTGAATGAAAAACTGGCCCTGAGGGTACCATGGTCAATGTTTTTGGGAAAATGCTGAGAGGAGGGCGTACAAAGCAAGCTTTTTGTCAAAATAAAACATTGCCAAAATATATTTACTATGATGTGGGTTTTTGCTCTGATTGAAAATATACCATTTATTTTCTTCTCGTATTGAGCTATGCTGTGAAAAGCTGCTAAAGACGAATACCATTCTAACAGTTTTATATGGTTTTGTCGTTTAGCATAACAACTGCAGTCACTACTAAAATTTTATGGATGTAGTTTTGCTTTTTGAGTAATATATGAAAAGATGCAGAATTTCAAACTATATGGATTCATTTTTGGGGATATGATGAGTCAAGTGGATTAGTAGATGAAGGACTGGCAACATAATAACTATAAACAACAGGCTCTCTTTTCTCGTAGAAGTACGATAGATTATTAAAAGTTATTGAAATGATCACTGACGTAGTCCATTTCATAGAGAACTTTTTTCTACATCTTCTGAATCCTTTCTCGACTCAAAGCAATAAACAAAGACAAAGAAAATTTCAAAATATCATGAATTTCTATAACCTAATCGCAAAAATTGAACGATTGTGATCTTCAATATTTTCCACAAGTACCTCAGAAAATCCGGAAAACATTCAGCAGCAGTTCACTTACATGAAGGTCTGGCGGGTCCTCTCTTAATGATGATGAAATGAGATAGTTTTCATTGAATATGTTCTGTTTATTGTATTGCAATATTTTCTTATTTCCAGACTTGCGATGGCATTACGCGGTCTTAAAGTACTTGAATTGTCTGGTTTAGCACCTGTTCCATTTTGTGGTATGCTTCTTGCTGACTATGGTGCCTCTGTAATACGTGTTGATCGAAAAGATGATCAACAAAATACTCGACTAGATCGACTTGCACGAGGCAAACGATCAATTTCAATTGATCTTAAAAAGCCAGAAGCTATTGATGTTTTTCGTCGTTTATCATTAAAAGCTGATGTACTTATTGAACCATTTCGACCAGGCATTATGGAAAAACTTGGCTTAGGTCCAGACGTATTATTAAACGATAATAAACGTCTTATTTATACTCGTGTATCAGGTTATGGACAAAATGGTCCGTTAGCAATGAAAGCTGGACATGATATTAATTATTTATCCATTAGTGGTCTATTATCGATGTTTGGACGATCTAATAAAAAACCATATGCACCTATTAATTTAGCAGCTGATTTTGCTGGTGGTGGTTTATTAGCTGCTTATGCAATTATGTCAGCAATATTTGAACGACAAACAACAAATCTTGGACAAGTACTTGATTTATCTCTTGCTGAAGGTTTGAAGATAATTTTTAATTTTATGAATAAAATAAAATTTCATTTTCTTCTTCTTTTTTATAGGATCAGCATATGTTAGTTCGTGGATGTGGGCATCACGTGATCTACCTATGGTATGGTTTGGTGAGCAACGTGGTGAAAATCTTCTTGATGGAGGAGCTCATTTCTATGATACATATGAAACATCAGATGGACTTTATATGGCTGTTGGTGCACTTGAATCACAATTTTATAATCAATTACTTATTGGTCTTGGTCTTGATCCTAATAACGAAGATCATAGTCAAATGAATATAAATGAAATGAAAAAAAAATTTGAACAAATATTTAAAACAAAAACTCAAAAAGAATGGACAGAAATATTTAATAAATTAGATGCTTGTTGTACACCAGTATTAAATTGGAATTCAGCATATGAACATGAACATAATCAAGAAAGAAAAAATTTTTCTTTAACTAATGAAAATAAAAATAAACTTGTACCAATGCCAGTACCAAAATTTTCTTTATCTAAATTACCATCAATTAATCGATCAGCACCATTTTCAGGTGAACATACAATTGAAATTTTACGTGAAATTGGTTTTACTACAGAAAATATTGAAAAATTAATTAAAAATAATATTGTCCAAAATACTGAACGATCGAAATCAAAATTATAAATTTATTTTGCTTTAATTTTCTTTGTTCTATTAATTTACATCTGGATAAATCCATTCTTATTATAGTACAAATAAAAATGTCATTTTCTATCCTTCTCTTATTGTTATTATTGTTCACTACAGGTTGTCTATTACACTACAGTTTCTTACTGTTTGATTCGATGTTTTGATTGGTAATGCCCACAATGATTACCATGACATTTAAATAGATAAGAAAAAATCCGAAGGATCATAGGATAAAACCTATTCGATATGCTTTTATTACGAATATAGTACTAAAAAAGAAAAAAACATGTGGCAATAGTTGTTTATTATCGCACAGCTTCTAACCTACTAAATACCTTCAGAGGAAAATCCAAAACAGACAGAAAATGTGAAGAATAACCTTGAGTTGATGACGACAACAACAAGATTTATTAATTAATATCAATGATAATCTCTATAGATCATTAATATAACTAGGATTTTCTGTCTTTCTTTCTTTCATTTGTTTTGGCTTATTCTCATCAATTCACCAGAACTATCTCTAGTTATACTGTTATGTTGATGATAATGATAATAATACAATAGAGAAAAGAAGAGAAAAATCCTGTAGATGCTATGAAAATATTCAATTAAGCACGGATATGATGATTTCCCGATACAATCTATCACTATCATAGGCACTAGCAATAACAACAACATCTGTCTCACTGTCATTCTTCTATATTGATCGTGAATTCTAATAGCAAAAGGATCTAGAAATAGCTCTCTCTTATGTACGTGTCTTTAAAGACATATTACACTAGACAGACAATAAACATTTATCTATATGTGTTAAACGAGATCAACAATTTTTCTTCTTTGATTTTATATTAAGTGAGAAATCTTGATAATAACAAATGGTGAGTTACAATATAAAAATTGTTCAATTTGTATTATTATTATTATTATTATTATTATTATCTAGGAAGAAACACCACATTTAGTTGCACATTTTATGGCTGCTGGAGCAGAAAAACGTTTAGAAGATTATCATTTTTTACGTAATACTTATGAAACAGTAAATTTTAGTGTATAATCATTAAAAAAAAACAAGAACTAATTTTCTAATAAATATTTAGATTAGTGGACAAGAAATGCAACTTAATCGTATTTTACGTATGCTTGGTGAAGATGAATTTACTCTCAATTGGCGAACAGAATTATTACCAATAGGCAGAGCTCGATCTCGATCTGCTTATGATTTTGATCGATGGAGTAGTGCTTTCAATTTACAAGGCTGTATTGCTTATGAACGTCTTCGAGTAATCAATGAGTTTTTATTAAACTATTTGATGAGAAGTACAAAAAAATTCTTTTTTTTTTCAATAGGACTTAGAACATGATTATTCAAAAAATACAAAACCATCAACAATTCCATCATCATCTCGTCGTGTACAAGAACTTCGAGAACGTCGAAAACGCTTAAGTGAACAACATGATCATCCACCGTTATCGACAATACGTGGTAGTGGTGTTTTATCTTCAGCACGTTTACAAGCTTTAGCTGAATATGATACGGCATTAGCAGAATCTGAAGCAAAACGAAAACGACAAGCAGAAGAAAATCATTTAAATACTTCAAAAAATGATGAAAATGAATTAATTGAAAAACGACGTGAAAAATTCAAAACAATGCTTGAAAATGAAAATGAAAATGAAAAATATGAAAGTAAGTTTTTTAATATCTTAGAAATAAATATTTTTCTATATATAGAATCAAAACAACAAGAAGTTGAATCAAACAATAATTTTATCGAAAATAGTCATTTGAATGAAGATCAAAATGAAAATTTAATTAAAACTCAAGCAAACGATTCTGATAAAAATCGAAAATCTTCTATTGACTATGATCAAGAAAAATCAGGAGATATTGAATTAATATCATTTACTGTTCATTGGGAACCTATACCATCAACAAATGAAAATCAAGATGAAAAAAATTCTTTAATTCGTCTTTCATGTCAATGGGCATCACCAAGTTCATCATCTACAATTGATTATTTTACAATTGAACGTCAATTAGGTGATAAAGAATGGTTTCCAATTGGAGAAAAAATCGATAAATTAGAAAATCAAACACAATTAGATATTTCATTATTCAATGATAATGATAATAATGAAATTAATATTAATATTCCATCATATTTTCGTCTTAAAGCTCATCTACAAAATGGTCAAACATTTACAAGTAAACCAACTGATGAAATATTTCTTAATTTATTTCAAGATAAAAATATAATTATACCACATGTGGATATTCTTTCATCTGATTCTGTTCAATTAACATGGAATGATAATCAAAATGAAGAAAAATCAAATATCTATGATATTGAAAAGAAAGAAAAACAACAACCAGAATGGGAAAAACTTATTGAAGTTCCATTATCACAACGTTCAGCTAGAATAGATAGTTTAACCGATGCTAAACAATGTCAATTTCGTTTGACACCATCAACAAGTGAACTTGAAGAAATGAAAAAAACAGGTGCAATTTATATAATCATTGTTGTTTCTTTTTTCATCTAATAAAATCTTTTTTGTTTTTACAGATAATGAAATCGAACCAGAAGTATTAACCGTACATAATGTTAATGAATGGTTAAATTCATTACATATTAATCCAACATCACCAAATATAGTTGATATTAATATATCTGAAGAAGGTTTTAAAGATTTCAATTGTTATAAAATTGAATACACGACAATCAATCAACTCGATCAATGGACACAAGTAAAATATTGTTTCTTTTCTTTGAAGACTTGAGAAATATAAATAGCTTTTTTTCTTCCTTTCTCTAGATATCGGATATTACTCATGATGATCCACAATTAACAATTGATAATCTTAAACAAGGAACTGATTATAAATTTCGTTTTACTCCAGTTTTAACAGGAACAACAGCAACAATAAATGGAACTGATAATTCTCAACTTTCACTTGTCCTTGATGTTAAAATGCCATTAGCAAGAAAAGGACGATGTTAGTTTAACAAGATCTATATATGTATATATACATGTATTTATTTTTTTAGTTGCTAAAACGGAAAGTGAAACTCCGGTGGGTATTCCACCTCAATTTTCAATTCAAAAACTTGACTCTACAAGTGTTCTTATTGAAGCGATTGTTCCGGGAGAAGAACCAGCAACATTCGAAGATGTTTTTGATGTTTATTCCAAAAGCGATGCAACAGATGATGATTGGAATAAAGTACGTAATACAAAAAAAAAACCCTAAGATAAAATTTAATATGCAAAGATTCATTTTTGCTGTACTTTATCAGACACTAGAAGATTATTCTTTTTTATCATAAACAATACAAAGAAAACTCTTCTTTCATCTGCCAAAGAAATACATCTCATATATAATGTCTTGATAATGCCACGCATAAAATCCTTTTTTTTCTGGGAATAGAAAATGCAAACTCTTAGAGCAACAATTCCGGTGTCCTGATCCATTGATTTCCGGCGAGACTTTGCAGGAAAAACGTCGTTTCCGATCAAAAAATGGTCGGAACTTAGAATCAAGAATCGGGTGATCATGCCCCATTGCCGGCTCTATCCAATTTCGGTTAGTTCTAATCGGAATGGAATAAATTTGCCCATCCACTTCTTTCATCGGGTATCTGCTTCTAAGCTCCTATCGTTTTCCATAGTTTTCCGGTTGTAATTCATTCATCTGGCTTGTCTATTATCTTATTAATACATAATTTAGGTTGGAACAATTGATAAAGAACATTTAAGTACAACAGTTGAAAATCTTGAAGAAAATACAGCATATAGTTTTAAAATTGATAATATAACATCATCGTCAACTGATAATCAAAATAATACTGTACAAGAATTTAAGTTTGAAACAACATCAGGTAAAATTTATCTTGTTCTAATTTTCTCTGTCAAGAATATGTGCTAATTGAAAATTTTGTTGTTTCTTTCTCTTTATTGTTATTTCAGTAAAACAATATGACCCATCTTTACTTCTGGAAAAAATTGAACAAAGTCTTGAAAATGTTGTTAATAGTGTTATGCAAGCAGGTAAGAAGAGTTGAATACGTATTGAAATATGAGCTTCAATCAGAGCTGAAAATGATAATATTAGAATTTGATTCTTAATGAATAGAACCTATCACGATCTATAATAAGGTAGGGATAGTATATACATTAATAGGTTTCTCGTATTATCATTCTTTTTATACTACAAATAGTAACATAAGAAAAATAACTATGTTAAAAGAAGTTAAAGAATATCATTGTTGATAAAATATTTAATCAAATAAAAGTCAAAAAAAAAAGAATAGTCTATTATGAGTATTAAAGTCGTGAAACGCATTAAAATAAATGAATATTTTGAAATCGAATAGTTCTAATTCAAAACTTGGTTCAATTAAACTTTCAAGCTCGAATTTTATAAAATATTTGAAATTAATCTAGACAATGTCAGTTTTGAGATAATGCTAGTAATTTTCAGAATTTGTATTTTATCATCGAATCAATAGTTGCAATGAAAAATGTTTCATTTGAACGATAAGCTTTTTTTCTTGGTTCTTATATATATATGCATATTTCCAAATAATAAGAATAATTCTTTTAAAAACTTAGTATAATTTATCTGTAGCTGCTGGTCATCAGACACTTCAAGAGCCAGTGAATAAAAGTTTAAATGAAGTTATTAAAGAAGTATTTCGTGATGAATCACTTGTACCAAGTGAACAATATGGATTTGATACATTAGCATTAAATGATGATTTATTATTATATCGTGGACCAAAACAAATGATGTTAAAAGAATTAGAAGTAGATGAAACAATTGATTTGTCAAAACATTATGGTGAAATAATAATTCATAATCATCGTACAACAAAACAATCAGTTATTGTTCGCGAAGATAATGGTAATACACGTGTTGAAAATATTGATGGTGATATCATATTACGTAATGTTGTTAGTGATGTTTTATTAAAAAATGACCAAACACATCATCAATTATCAATGAATATAGTTGGACAAGCTTTTTTGAAAGGTGTACAAGGAACATTAGTTGCATCAAAATTTAAAGGAATTATAGTTGTGAAAAATGTAAATAAACCATAGAAGATAAATATATAGATGTTTGTTTTCATTTTTTATCCTAATTAGAACTTTCTATTTAATTTTATGTTTTTTTCTTTAATTCTTTTTCAAAAAATAAAAATAACAATACATTAGTGTTAGCTTGATACAAAATAATGGACAAAATATTTTTCTTTTTTCTTTTTTTTTAAATGCAAAATAAGACAATATTGATACGAGGTTTTTATGTTCTATGAAATATTAACTAGTTTCGAGATGTTTTAATGAAACTGATTGTAGATAATTGTCTTTTAATGAATCACTATCTAAAATATGGAAAGTAAATAAATAAATAGAGATGTCTTTTTATAATTCAATAACAAACTAGTTGTTCGATATGGATTCGTTCGCATGCAGAGTAATTTTGAACGAACATAAGAATTTGATATAATATAAACGAATGGATTAAAATAAATCGATGATTTAGCAAATATTGCTATTTAGAAAACAATAATTAGAAATAAAGTAATTAAGAAATAAATCAATTAACCTGGTATTGTACCACCTAATGGTGGAATTAATTCCGGAGAGAAAAATGATGATATAAATGCTACAATGGCATATGGTGTCCAGGCAATTGTAAAAGTAACTAACAAAAAATATTTAATATTAATTATAGTAAATAAAGAATTAAAAATCTTATCATAAAATTTACATTCTCCAAGCTTTTTAGATGTACAAATAAATGTCTTTTAGAAAAGTTTTCATTAGAAGAATTTAAAACATGAAATTTAATATGTTCAAAAAACAAAAAAGTTTAAAGTCACATCATTCTCAGCCATATTTTCATGATTTCAAAATAAATTGTTCTATTCATTTTTAGACATAACAGACCATAGATAATCATTCATTAACATGTTTCAAGTGAAGCGTGACTTCATTATCTCATAAAATAAAGCATTCAGGAATCACAAGTTTTGATGTATTCATCAAGAATTATCTATTCTATAATGTTCACATGTTTTTATTAGTGATCTTTTAGATATTTTTTTTTTATCGAAAATTGTTTATATAATATAATAATATTCGATTAATCATTTATTCAAAGTCATTTTATTCTTTAGAAATATTTTGTATGAGAAAAGATATTAGGTTTTGATCTTAAAATAAATTTGCATGTTCTACAAGTTCCTAAAGAATAAAATAGTAACCTACGCTAAATAAAATCTTTGTTTTTGTCGATAAAATTTTTCGAACTATTTTTCTATCACCGATCTGCTGCTAGAAAATTTTAAAATGAAAATTTTTTCAGACACTTTTATAAATAAAAGAAAAATCATTTTTGAACTTCCTAGAAAACTTTAATCCCTTCGATCTCTGAAAACCAAGAGATAGCATGAATGTTCTTGTAATGAAAAGGTTATGTTCATGGGGAAAAGTAATATTATAAACAATTCATATAAAAATAGAATGTTTTACTAATAATTCATGTAAAAAGAAATTTCAACTGACACAAAAAATTATAGTTGATATTATCTTGAGACTATCAACACAGGAGCAAATTTTAAAAGCTTTTCTACTTCAATGCAGATGTTTCATTCTTTGAAAAAAGAATACATTTGACGATAACGTACTTATGAAAAGAAGCCGAATCTAAGAAAAGATGTCATGTCATTCGCATTGTACTCATATCTCAATGCCAATATTAGGTTATCTTTTTATTCTATACTTTCAAGAAAAAAAAATTTAATTATTAATAAGCTCAAGGAATGAACAAAAAAAGGAGGTTAGAGCAATCATTGATGATATGTTGTAATCTCTAGACAAAAACAAAAAAATATTATTTTGCATGTAGGTTTGCTTCTTTTTGTTGTATATGATGAAGATGTTTTATTTTTAACTAAAATTTCTGAAAGATGTGTTTTTCCTTTTTTTTTTTATTGAAATTATGTCGCTGGAAATATGAAAATAACGTCTGACTTCCGTTTATATATCAAATTATATTTGACTAATTGCTTTTTCACATGCAAATATATTCATAAATGAAATAGTACTTTTAGAAAAGGAAACAACTTACGGATGATAAAAAAAACCGTTTTAGCCATACGTTTTTCCAGCTTTTGTTTCTTCAGAGCCAATTTCGATGAACTTTTAACTGTATTCCATGTCATTTGTGCTCTACTAGCTTCGCGTACCTTATGTTTATGAACACATATTTAAAATTTTACAAAATGAGCCACCTATAAATTAAACTTACTTTAAAGTAAATACACATATTGCAATAAACCATAATAATTAATGGTATAATGTAAGCAAAAATAAACATAAGAACATTGTAACTAATGATATTTATTGTTCGACCTTGCCAACATATGGAACATGTTGTTCGCGCACCTTCTAGTTTATAATTATTCCTAAAGGATAGAAATTAATTTTTTATAACTATTGATAGACGAGTATTTTTATTCGGATATCTTGTTGATACAGGACAAGTTTCGTTCTTAATAATTTATTTTTATATTAGCTATAAGACTTTAGTACCAAATAAAGTTCATCATGTATAATTGCTTGAATTCTTTCTTTTACATTTATTATTCATATGATAAGTGTTCTCAGAAGTGACAATAAACATGAACTAAAATAGCAAATAGCCATTAACGAACTAGTTCTTTTTTGTTTTAGGCAAAACAAAAGTGATGTTCATTATAATATTTTTATTTGAATGAGTATATAATTTCCATTTCTGAATATAAAACTTTTTTTTGTATTCTCAAAATTCTTTTTTACTTGGTTATCTAACCTATAAATGAAGTTCAATTAGTGTATTTTGCTTGTATGAGGTTAAAAAACCGTCATGAAAATGATACAAGCATCGAATGAAAGATAAAACTTAGATTGTAATCAGATTAAAAGTGTTCTTTCATCAAATGTATGACAGATAGTCTTATTTATACTAGCCTTGTACAATTTAAAAATATATAAATTTATATAATCAAACTTCTTGACTTACCAACCAAATACAGGTGGTAATGCCCAAAATAAACCACCAAGTACAGATAAAGCTACTGATATATAAGCAGTTCGATAAGTAACATATTGTTCTTTTGTGGATATAACAATTTTCCAATACCTTATGAAATAAATAAAATATTATCTTATTATCGATGAAATTTCTCATACCTATTCAAAGATAAGGCAGTTAACAAATAGAGCCCAACCATTCCAACAAAATAAGTAACAAAACCTTCATAATAACATAAATATTTACCATATAACCATCTAAATATAAAATAAATATGATTAAAAATACTTAAATCCTATTACCGGCAAGCCAAATTAGATGTAAGAGTCAATGGAATTCCAAGTAAAGCATCCAATAAATCAGCAAAACTTAATGCAATAATGAATATATCAATTGGTGATCGATGACTTTTCTTTTGAAGAAGAATAACAAGAATAATAACGTTGAGACCAATACCACAAAGAAAAGTAAAACATAAATAAATACCAATCCATTTTAATATATGACAAGATGCTAATGCAGGTTGCGTCCATTCATCGTATGTAAAGTTGAAGAATAAATCGTTAAACATTATAAATCTAACTCTTCCTGGTTGATTAAAAAAAAGAAACTGGAATCAACAATAATTATATGCTGTTCTATATTTACAATTAATACTCTCTTCAAAAAGTCAGAAAAATACGAAAGAAAAAGAGAAACATGAATAGAGTATGTCAAACTGACATAACCATTGTTTTCTATGACAGCAAGTAGATATTAGAAAGTCATCAATAAAAATATTGTATGCATTATTGGAAATAAAATAAATTTTAATAGTTGCAGAAGAAGAAATGAGCCTGTCAATATTTTCTTAGAATCTAGATCATTTCTTATCACTTAAGACTTACGAATTCTTTTGACCCACAAGAGATTCAACATGACATTGTCTACAAAATCATAGGAAAACACATGTTAAAAAGATAGATGTAAAAATATTTTCTTTGACAATTAGTGTGAGCATATATTGGTAACAACATTGAATCATGAATTCACAACATCACTTTTTTTTTTTTTTATTAATAAATAATTACTAGAATGCTTTAAAAAACTATATTATGAAATCTACTCGAACTAATGTTCATATATACGAAGAATAAGATCATTTGAACAACTATTTCAAAGAAGTCCATTCTCTTGATAAAAATCTCATACTAATCAGATTTCTCTTGCGATTTTAACCTGATTAAAAGCAAGAAAAGAAAAACAATTAGTTAGGGATAATTCCAATAAATTATCTTACACTGAATCATTAATTTATACAATAAAAAGTGCGCACGAAAAGAAATACTTTCGTCTTGAATAGGTCTTCGGTTCGAGAAGACAACAAAAATACTTGCAGTAGAAAGACGTGTTTTTCTCTTAAATCTGGAACAAAAAGGAATATAGATTTCACATGAATGATGTTTGTTGAGAAAATTCTTAATTATTACTATCAAATAGAACTTTTCAAGTACTATAAAGTAAACAGTGAAGTTGTTGAAGATTTCAATATTAGAACACAAAAAATAAGAAAAAAAAACAATTTTATTTTTGAAAACTGTTAACAATATATTGTCAAAAAACTTGCTGAATAAATTTTTTACCTCTTTCTTTTTAACCAATACTTTCGTATGATTTTGTAAATGATATTATGCTGCAGTTTTTAAAAAAAGAATTTTCGATGAAGAACGACAACAAACGATAGAAATATAGAGAAAATACTGAGAAGCTGGCTCATTTATTCTGTCTTTTACGTTAACATATACTCAGAAGCTTTTTTTCTATTTTTATGCTTCATTTAAATTACTCGGAGTATACTAAAAATAGTGATGCCGACAGAATAAATCTTATAGAAGGTTGAAGGAAATTTTCTATCTATATATACTGATAGCCCAAGTCGAGCTTTATAATTCTACAATATTTCATCATCCATCAGGTGATATTATAACATTGAGAGCATAACAAAAATAGTGGCGGCTTGACGAAAGCATTATACATAAAACAGTCGAGAAGTAGTGGCGGTGATACTTTAATACCGTATAGTAAGCTTGAGAAAACGTTCTTTTTACATGAAGAGATACTAAAAATATTGCTAAATTTTTCTGTGATATTTCATCATACTTCAACTTCTATCATAATAATAAATTTCGATCAAGAGCTGTTTGTTATAGTTTGTGACGGTAACATTAATGCTCACATCCTAAAACAAGGTACACGAGTATTTTGTTTTTGAATAACTTTTGACAAGAACAAGATAAGGAAGTACGGTTTATATCATTGGAAAGAGGCAATAAAGACGCACCGAATAGTATATTTTAGCCATTTCTCATATAATTTCTGCAGTTTTTGTAATCAATTTTCTGAATGTTGAAAAAATGTTTTTTTTCTTAGAAAAAAAAAGGAAAAGCAAAAAAGTAATTTTTTCCCATTATTTGCTAGAAAATAGACTTAGAGCGTCAACTAGAATAGCTTTTACTCCTTAATGATAAAATATGAACCTGTAATAATATTTTCGTAGTTTTTTAGATATTCGATTAACGGTTCGAATGCACATTTGATACTTCAAAAATTCATTGCAAACAATCGACAGGGGAAAAGATACATCTGTTTTCAAAGAGTTCTATTGAAAAGCGTAAAAAGTTGATCAGAAAGTCATGTAATATTCGATTCGATACGTCTTTATCTCTTCTTTCCAAGGATGAAAATCCCAATTCTCTATCTTGTTTCAGTCCATAGTTATTCAAAAACAAAATACTGACGAGCCTTGTTTTTTAGGCATGAGCATTCATGTTACTATCACATACCATAACAAGCAGCTCTTTTTTCAACTTTTTGTTATTATGATATCAGTTGAAGTGTGATGAAGTATCACAAAAAATACTACTTTTGGATTGCCTCAAGCATAATCTTTTCGTCAAGCCATCATTATTTTTGCTATGCAGCTCAATGTTATAATCCTACCTAAAGGATGATGAAATATTGTAGAATTAAATAGCTCAATTTGAGCCATCAGTATATATAGAAAGAAGGTTTCGCCGAACCTTCTATAAGATTTTATACTGTCGGCGTCACTATTTTCGGTAGGCCCTAAATGTTTTTCTTAAAGGAGTAAAATCATCATTGTAAGAATAAAAAAAATTCTTTTCTTTTCTATTATTACTTATTTATGGTGTTACTAATGCAAAAATTGAGCAGATTTCATTACATTTTTATTCATATATTACGTGATGAAATTTGATGAACTCATCATAAATATATGCTACGTAATTTTTTGAACAATATTTTAAGTTAGAAAAATTGAAAAAACTCGAAAGATCTCAAAATTGAAATATGTAACCTTGAAAATCTATCTAATTTTTGTGTACAACGAGATGATATTAAGTTCCTTATCTCATAAGAACCATTGAAATGCACGCTTTGCAAATACGATTCATTTGTTTTGCTCAATTTAGTTTCGTTCATCAGAAAGTTGAGTTTTTCGATTTCAGTGTCCAACCCTAGAGAAAGTACTGAGTTCAGGGTACCCATGTACTGAGAAAGTCGTAGCAGGGTACCCAATTTGGGTACTTCGAAAATTCTCAGTAATTATACTGATGTAGGTACTGCATGGGGTACCCATAAAAGTACGCTCACTGAGCAAGTACTTGTATGGGTACCTGCATCTATAATTTTACTTAGGAAAACTTTACAGGGTACCCTACATTTGTCGCGTTCTGCGTAGCAACTGTTCGTTCACCGTTTTCTTTTTCACGCACGGCTCCATATAAACAACTCGGCAAAGCATAAGAAACTAATCTATTTTCATACTAATTTTTTTCTGGATTATTTCTTGACTATCTCTTAGTCGAGAACATGCCGATCTTGATCGTAGATTAAGAGCGGACTACCCTGAAGTGGTCTGATAAATACCTGACCAACTGAAGTCCGGTCAGACCCCGACATTTGGTCTGCTTAGTTTTCTCAATTGAAAAAATTAAATTAAATAAAATCGAAAAAAATGTAATAAATCGCTTTGAGAGAAACAAAAATGAAAAAAAGTCAAAGGTCAGATTCGATCCTGAACATACTGAAATTTTGGTAACAGGGTACCTAGAAATACTGTACAATAGTACCCAATGGAGTATCTGATCAGTATCTTCAAGTACCCATTTACTGAATATTTTGTACCAGAGTACCCGATAAGGTACTTTAGTACCCAACAGATCCTGAGACATACTAGTAGCAGGGTACTTTTTTGGGTACCCTTAACTCAGTACATTCACTAGGGAAGTCATTAAAAACTTAACTCGTATTTTGCAAGTTCGACCCTCTATATTTGTATTGATGAGCAATATAAATAACATATTCTGAATCAGCAGAAAAACAAAACCTAGTTAGATAACATAGGTTTCAACAAAAACTATTCTTCGTCAAAAACACACCAGTGACGGACCACGGGTAATAATTTTGTAAAAAGAAAAGAGTTGAGGGATAGTACAGGTGTGTTTTTAAAAAAGAATAGTTTTCGTCGAGATCTATGCTATCTAACTAAGTCTTTTTCACGGATTCTGAATATGATATTTATATTGTTCATGAATAAAAATATGAGAATAAAAATTGCTAAATACAAGTGAAGTTTTTAGCGATTTGAACATTGAAATTGAAAAACTCAACTTTCTCATAAATGAAACTAAATCGAGAAAAAAATTGTATCATACTTTTGAAGCTCTCATTTCAATAGTTCTTTTTAAATAAAGCATTTTGTATTATCTCTTTGTACACAAAAAAACAAGATAAGCTTGCAAAGTTGTATACTAGTATGTCTTATGAGGCAACATTCTCAACTGATTTGCACCATTCGAGTTCACATTTTGTTGGTGATTAGGCTTCATTATTTATATGAAATATCTAAAAGCGTTCATGCCATTGCTGCTTGGTTTCAGAGTTATGAGCAAAACAACTGACTTGATAGATGGTGTCACTATCTATGTGCTATATTTTTGTTCTTCTCATATCTTAACTATGGCATAGTTTTTTTTCTTGAATTTTTTACTACCAGCTTATCTCATTGAATTTAAGTGAAAAGGATATAAAAATATACGCCCTAGCTAATAGATGACAAGAACAAAAAAAGATCACATTAATGGTGGCGCCATCTATTAAATGACTTGTTTCGCTCATAACTTTGAAATCAAGCAGCAATGGCACGAACGCTTTTAGGTAGTTCATATACATAACGAAGCCTAGCCACCAACAAAATGTGAACTCGAACGGCGCGGATCCTGTAGGGAATGTTTCCTCGTAAGTTAAAAGGTTATTTAAATAAGTAAATAGCATATATTTATGATCAGTTCAGCAAGCTCTATTTAATAAAATGTATTAAGAGAAATAAAATAAAATCTGCTAAATTTTTGCATTAGTTACACCTTACAAGATTTTGAATACAACTTAAATGAATTAATATTAGATAAATAGAACTACAATAAAAACTATAAACTGATAATAATTTGTCGTATTTCATACAGAACATGTTTATACAGGCTCATTGAAAACTTAAAAAAACTTACATAGAGCTAATATTATAAAAGAAAAAGATTCTAACATATATTCAATCATATTTGAATATATGCATGGCATTTTTTTATCACGTTAACCTGTGTGTACGATGAACTCATCAAGAAAAACATAACATTACTGTATCAATTAACATACCATATATGATATTTTCTTGCTTAGTTTATAACTTGAAAAAAACTACTCGTTGAAAGATAACTATTTTAGAAAAGAAAATTAATGATTGAATAAATTTTTCATTTCAGTTACTAAAACAGTACACTGTTTTCTATTCTCCTCATCATCTTTGAAATTAATGTAAATATATATATATATGAATTTGCTCCTTACTGAAGAAGTTTTTATAATGGTAATTTTTATTTTTAGTTGAATAACTTGAAAAAAATTAAAATACTTATCAGTCTAATTAAGATATATCTCCAATTTATGATTTTTCATAGATAATGGTCATTATCTCTACTCCTTCTATATTAAAATATACCTACTTGAGATTTAATTGAAGTTTATATATTGTTAAAATAAGAAGTAGGTAAGTATGACGAACAAGAAAAATCATATATTAGCCATAGTCTTATAAGTATTCTGTTTTGAAATTTTTATAAAAGACGCTAAAAAATCTAGAATTAAAAAAATACATATATAAATACATATGTTAGCCTTCAATGTCGGGAAACACGTTCAGACTTCAACTAAATTCTAGTTCTTCAAGCACTTATATATATATATATATGATTTTTAATGTATGTATGAAGACAAATTAATGGTATTTTTGTTGTATACCTTATAAATTAGATTAAAACTAATATGACACTTCTGTTTTTTGCATGACCAAAATTCGATATGAAAGCATTGAAAACTTTTGCATAATCTAATTTTTGTTTCCGTTCCTGGGCTGTTACTAGATACATTTTCTTTAATCAAACTTTCATGCTAAAATATATTATTTATTTGAAAATGATGATGAACATGATGTTGTCTTTCTTTCTGTTCATCATCATAATTTCCATTTTCCGCTCTTGAATGTCCTTGTACTCTAGTTCCTTTTATCGTCATTCATTAATAAATACACAGACACTGACTATTTAGTTTTCTCAATAAAATGATTTTTTGTGTATTTTGGACTTATCAAAAATAAAAATATCAAGAAAAAAAAAACCACAGAAGACAACAAAACAAATCTAATTAATTATCAATTGATCATGTTATATTTTCTAATTTTAGGTAGAAATCTTCATATCAAAGATAAATTTTCTTTGATGGAATTTTCTACATCCTTAAATACTTTGACTGTAATTTTACTATAAAACCCATTTATTCTAGACCTTTAGAAATGTTTACATTTATTTCCTTTTTAGGAAATTATAAAAAAAAACTAATTTGAAAAACATATAGTAATGACGAATCTAAAATTGAAATTGAGATAAACTCTAATTTGAATGTAAACAATGAAAGACTTGTAATGCAAATTGAATTTCAATTTTTATTTATAGATTAAAAAAAATAAAAACTATTATGCTTTGAAGAAAAGAAAGTCAGAATTATGTATTAAGTGCTTTAAAATATTTGCGCCATAAATTTTTTTTTTTTGCATATATCTCTCATTGAAAATATGATAAAATCTTGAGTATTTCAGAAGATACTTTTCATAATCTCTATTATAATTAACTTAAAAGGTCTTCTTAGCTTTGTCTTATCAGTTCTAAGAGGATTAAACAAAAAGAAATGCGAACCGATGTATATTCTCATTATAAATCTGGAATAAAATCTCGTTAATGATGAGTTTATCAATACTATGAAGCTTATCGTACAACTGTCAAATTGTTCCTCTCGATATTTAAGACACCTAGAAATAATTCAGAGCAATTAAAAAAGTGATTAAATTAGTTATTTAAATAACGAAGTGAATTGGTTTTAGAACTGTTCAAAAGCACTTAATGGGTCTCCTATAAGTTTTCTATTTAATTCACTTGGAATCTAATCGAATAAATCAAGGAAATTTTTCACATTGATTATTATAGAATATCTAATTACACAACTTTAAAAAACCAATTACGAGTTCTTATGATTTATCGTACAGAGATAAATGCAAAATAAACTATGTTGAAAACACAAGAGGATACCTGAATAATGTTACATTAAAATATGGATTTGTTATTAAAATAAAAGTTTACTTTTACTCTACAAGCATTTCGTCCGGACAATAGAAATTCAAACAACAAGGAAACAAAATAAGTTTTTCATGATTTATCAATAAAAAAATCCTTTTATCTTACACATACTTGGAGTGGAACAATGCATTTCAGACAAATAGGTAAAAATCCCAATAGAAGCCGTGATTTTCTTCAATTCTATCATAGATAGAAAAAACACTCACATAGACGATTTGAACTAGTAAGAAGAAATAAGTAATACATAGAGTTAAAAAATATGACAACAAAGTAATCTAACATCTGCTGTTAATTTTATAAAGAATAGTTCAAAGGAAGAATGCGATATAATTTATCTCAATAATTTACTGAAGCATTATAATGACGTCCTACTTTTATAAATAACATTTTATGAACTATTCTGTAGTTTTAATAAATAATAAAAATAATATAGAATATGATTTTTCTTCATTTATAGTGGCACAATACTTTTCGGTGATTATACATTTATGTTACATTGAAAATTATCATTAATAACTATGATGTCACGTTCTTTTTTTTTGAGCCTGTATTTTATAAGGAAAATTTGTATTATTTATATCGTAATTAATTCAACTTCTTATCGGTAGGAAGTCACTTATCATTTCAATACATTGTTTTTCAAGCTTTTATCATTAAAAAATCATTTACTGTTTATTAGGTCACCCATAAAATCAACGGCTATGAGTTCAAATCGAAAAAGACATATAAATGTAATAAAAGTTTAACTATAACTAGAAAACAGTTACATAGCGTCGCAATATAGATGATAATTGAACTCAGTTGCACATTAGTGATTAACGAATGCTAAAAATACGCATAAAATTATTTGAAACGTATAATCAATGTCATTGCTTTCCGGTAGACAATGACATGAAAAATAGAATCTTTATTCGATACTGTGTCCATGCTCAGTAAAATATGTTTAGGATTCGATTGAACAATTATAAACAAAAAAAACGAACTCAAAAATTTTACTCTAACTAGAAATTTAATTAAAATCTATGTGTACGTCTATAGTGAAAGAAGATTATTTATTCATGAATATCAAATGAGAACTATGATCATTTCTGTAGAAGTATAGGACAATCTATATAATAGATTAGTACCATTCATTTCATTCATCCGAATGACGCGATGTATCTGTATATTTCTCAAGCGTTCCACATGACATAAGAAAGGTTTTTTTCACTATTACATAGTCTAAAGTCTACTCTGCCAATCTATATATGAATCTAAAAGTAGAACTAAATGTTGTTGCATAGGGTTTTTATAAAACTGCTGAAAATCATTCGAATATTATCTGAATGATCCAAATTAAGATCATTTGAATTACTGAAGTAAAATTTGTTGGGATTATATGGATTAGTCCAGCGATTTCGGCTAAGAAAAAACTAAGATAAAAATCTAGACATTTTTGAATAACTTCTCAACTGTCAAATTCTAAGACAAAAGTTGTTTGTCTCGCTTTCCGCTAGTTTTTCATTGTAAAATAAGAAATAAAACAACTAATAGATTTGATGGACTTTCATAAGATTTAATCAAACATCGAAAACAAGTATTCTTTTACAATTCACTCTCTAGTTCTTTCGATTATTATTTTGTTTTTGTTATTAGGATACATTCCACAAAGAAAAATATGTTGACTTTTCTTATGGAGCAATATTGTCCCTATAAAATGGTAAAACAATAAAAGTTCTAAGATCTATCCATACAAAACTACAGAACTATAAATCAAAGCATAATTGAGTTCAATATTGCTAAATGTCATTTTTTCCGTTACCGAGAGACCATGATGTTTGGTTCCATAAACGTGTAAAGATGTTTCCCTCATCAAACACTCAGAACAGATGCATATTTTTATTGATTTACACAACAATCGAAGAACAATGGATGACAAGTGTTCAGTTTTCTACAAGCTTCATCAATCAAATAAGTTAGACGACAAAAATGCAAACGAGAAAGAAACTAGTTCAATCTAACTGATTACATGTTTGTCATTGATGGAACCAAAGAAATTTTCATCACAGAAAATGTATGTCAACAAATCAAATGATGAATGAGAGACTAATTTTTTTGAAATATATCAATTGACGATGATAAGATCAATATCTGATTCTCGTTTAGACAACAAAGTTTCTTATTTTCATAGAATTAATTCATTATTTAACATTTTATCACTATTAGTGCAATGTAATTACTATTTACTTCAGTATCCAATATAAATAGGAAGTATCAATTCAGTTTTAGAAGAAATATAAAATTTAGCAATATTGAAATCATTTTTTTAAATTTATAATCCTGTAGTTTCGTAGGGATAGATCTTAGAACTTTAATTGTTTTGTCATTTTGTAGCGACATTATCTCTCCATAAGAAAAATTAACATATTTTTTCTTTGTATGATGTGTCGTCAAAACACAAAATCATAATCAAAAGAGGAAGAGAGTGAGTTATAAAAGGATACTTGTTTTCGATGTCTAATTAATTCTTATGGAAGTCAGTCAAATCTATTAGTTTTTATTTCTTATTTTACAATGCCATATTTAAGCAAGGGAAAACAGAGAACTGGTGTCTTAGAGTTGCTACTTGGATGTCTACTCAAAAACTTCTAGATGTTATTTAAGTTCGGTTTAGCGGAAATTACTCAAATTATCTGACCGTGAGTTATGTCAAGACATTTCACTTGATTGATATCAGTAATGCATCAAGGGATTCAAAAACAAAAAAGAAATTATCTTTAGTTGATCTTGGTACTTCAAGAATTGTGCTTTAAAAATAGAATGAACTGGTGAGGTTCTTTTAGGTGCAATAGAAAAAAATTTTACTCTATTCCACAGCATACTTTTTTTTATTTAGTCACAATTTATTATTAATTGATAAATAGATGGGAAAGTGAGGTTCTAACGAATTATGCTGCAATGATCTGAAATACCTCAGTTGGAATAAGTCAAATCATTTTTGTAGAATTCATAGTATTTCTATCACACAGTGAGTACATACGGCTTTTTTTTCTTATTCTAACATGGATCGATAGAGAAAAAAGAGGCGCACAAGAAATCGAGTTTGTAATCTCGGCAAGTCATTTCCTATGCAAGATAATTTGAGAGGTTTTCCTGTGCTCTCGATTTAGTATCTACGACCAATACACACACAGAATCAATGATCAGAAGGATCTACCTTTGTTGATGTGCCTAATGACAGATTTGTAGGAGTTACCAATTTGATTAGACATCAGAATCAGACAGAAAACACTTCCGCTATATATCGGTGAAAAAATCTTTTTTATGTTCTCTAGTATGCATGCAAGCGAAAATTTCTGACATTTTTTTTTCTTAATTTTTTCTGCATGATTGGATAGAGCGCATCGATTTTCTTATGGAAAGTTCTTTTCCAAATCTCAATAGCAAGAATTTCAAGAAAGCTGATCAAAATAATGTTGAATTTCAGATTTCTTTACATAAAGGATGCCAATTTTTCCTACATCCGTGCATATAATGAGTTCTTTTTTTTTATTCCATACAACTCTTTACATAGTTTTTTTTCTGATTCAACATACAAATTAGACAAGAAAAATGTAGTTATAAAATTAATTTATTTTTAGTCATATTTTTGCTGCCAACAGGGAAAACATATGCATAGATTTTCACTGAGCGAAACATTTATTATATTCAGGAATGCATGACGGTGGACATCTTCTGTAATGAAATCTAAAACAAGATTTTTCGTAAGTATTCTTGAAAACCTTAATTGGTAGCATTGGATAGGTAATTACTTTCCAAGAGAAACTTGACATGCTCTATCCAATTATGTAGAGACATGTCAAAGAATAGTTTGGAGAAATTTTGAATTGTGTACATGTTAAAATGGTTGAGGAATGACTGAAATGAGTCGTTTTTTTGTAAAGGGTGATCTAAATTACAACAATTCACTACATAGTTATTAAGATCACTGTAAGATTTGTAAGTCACACAAACTTGAAGTATAAAAATATAAATAATTATGGTGAACATAATATTAATAGAATATAATTTCAATATACCATGAAGGATTGTTAGTAAGAAAATATTGACAATAATAAATATTGTATTATTTTATTAATGAAACTAAAATTAACATGATGGTCGGGAAATATAGTATTTTCTAACAGTCTGACGATATATTATGACTCGATTATTTATATTACGTTTACAATGAAACATGTTATTAAATAGTAAATTATTTTCTCTTGACAGTTTGTCGTTAATTCTTCGTCAGAGTTCTTATCTCTATTGCATGTTTTAGCACTGAAATAAAAGAATAAGTATTTCGTGAAGACTAAATCTAAGCATATTAAAATATTATTTTTAGTATCGTATGCTAATGAAACAGATTCACTATCATATCTATTCAGACATATCTATTTGCATGCATCGTCTGTACTTCGTGCTTATGTTTATACAACTTTATTTGATTATGAAATATCCAGGGACTTAGAAAATAAAAAAAGCAATATATTAAAATGATGAAACTGATATAAAAATTGATGTATTTCAATTTTATTAATTAAGAAGAACATTTTAATGAATCAAATGCAATGCACTTTAATTATGTTAATTTTTCGTGTTTTTAATATAAAATTTCACGAAAATCATGAATTGTTTTTTGATTTTTTTTTATGTACATGAGTGTCATGGAACTTTAATGCTCTAGAGGAAGATATTGTTGGTCCAACACAAGACCATGTAAATAAATAGTTAAATCATACAGTTGAATATTTTGAAGAATTAAATAAAGTTGTAGTTATAGTGAATATTATTAAATATTCAATTGAAGAAATCGGAAAATTTAAACAATTAATATCCGTTAAAGTTAGATAAATAATGAAAAATCAAAATCTATATTTTAATTAGCTGTGCAAACAAATTATCGATGTGTAAAACATTCAACGAATAACATATCACAATATGACATTGAACAAAATACGAATTTTTATCAGTTTGAAGTAATTAATTTATAAAGTATTATTTAAAATATATTTACTTATGTTCAAGGTTATGATAGACTTATAGCATTTTATGAACAAATTAATCAACTACCAGAATAATTAGCTAAGATTAATTGACAAGTCATTATTACATAGTGAAAAACAAATGTAAAAAAATCGATTTAAATTATAAAAAATATCTCAGCCAATAGAAGTATTTTATTCAGACATATAAACGATTATATTTTCCATTTTTCAGCTAAATAAATAAAAATTCTTAATGAATAATCAAATGTAACAAGGAGTCATCTATATTTAATATTAATTTATTTTTCTTCTATTGGATATCAATGACATCATATCATGAATATTGCATAGATGCAAAGAATATATATGCTCATGACGAATCTTTGACGTAAATAGGGTTTTCAATATTCGATCAAAACAAAACATTAGACTACACTGATGCAATAATAATAATAATAATAATATACACGTTTTTCATAGCCAGATATTGCATATGTCTAGATTAGTTGGATGGTGATATTTAAGGATTACGAATTAAATAATTTGAAGATATAAAATATGGTTATATATTGTAATTAAGTAGGTAGATGATGATGTCGTATTTAATACTAATACAATAATATCGTTGGAATGAAGAATAATACGAGAGAAATGTGGTCAAAATCAGTTCCATAAGGTATCTAGGACTTTTTTAAAATATACATATTCAAATGAATACCAGTGTTTTATCTAGATTGTCTTTTTCGGAGGGACCATTTTAAAACTTCGAGAGAAAACAAAAATCTATTTTTGAGAGCACAGAAATATAGTACGTGCTCAAATAACTAGAAAATTCGAGAAATATCAGCCTAGTTTTCGAAGAGGCGTCACCCCCACACATTTGATAAAACACTGATAAATGCCTTTGTCAATATGAACATAAACAAATTAAATTATCAATGATTTAAATTCGAATATGATAAATAATATTCTCTTTTAGGGACAATATAATTCTATTAAATAAACAATCGATTTACCAATTAGCTGTCTATATAATTTGCAGACAATAAATGATCAATATTTTTTAGAAAAATACAAAAAAAAAAAGCAAATGTTATAACTATCTTGTAGTTTGATACATTTTATTTTTCAGTTTATTCTGGAAAATCTCTCAACGAAATCCGTACAACATTATTATGTAAATTATGATAAATTCGTCGATGCTGTCAACAAGACAATTTTTAGCAAGATCTCGTTTTGCTTATGAGAGACACTTGGCTTTAAAACAAAAGTTTCTAAACATATGCTAACGTTTGTCAATATATGTGTCACCATGTTGCATAAGATAAATATTTCTTCGACATGTCTGAGATAGTATACGATATACTATTAGTGTTATCTATCTTTTTTATCACAAACAATAGCATGTCGAACATAACAAGTTTAATTTTCTTGTTATAAACTTCAATATTTATTGACAATGATGTCCGATAAAAATGATTTATTTATATGAAATTATCTTAAAATACAACTGTGACAATGATTACATATTTTATACATGTATCCTTACTAAATATCAATTGTTATGACAAAATAATGGTACTTTTGAATCAAAATAACCATTATGAAAAACAAAGTTGGATTATATTAAAATACCGATAAGACGGACATCAAGTTCCACTTATGCTTGAATAAGTTTCCGTGTTGGATGATTATTTTATAGATTCCCTCTAATCTATCCTCTCCCACGATAATATAAATCATACAATACACTATCTAAATATCATCGAAAGAGTAATCATACATGTGTACACACATACACACCCCGTTGTTGAATCATGAATAATCACTCATATATTATTATTAATATCAGCTCGTGGCATTTTTTCTCTTAAAAATAATTAAAAAATTTAGCAAAAAGGATAAATGCGAAACAAAATATGTTCTTTGTTTCTATCGTCATTGTGATATATGATGTGAAAACGCCATCAGAAAAGATAGAAAGCAAAAGAAAACAAGCGTGTGTCATATAATAGACGTCAATGAATTGCTTTCTATTCAAACCATGCGTTTTGACTCATTTTTTTTTTGCAAGGGCGTTATTAGAGAACGAAAAATTGTTTTTGTTGACAACATTTTTGTATAAAAGACATTGACGATGAGGACTGAAACAGTAACATCATCGCACGCGATCAGATCTTATTATCAATTGATTAACTAATTATGTGTATGAATGTTTTCCAACGAGAAGAGCAGAATACGACATTGAATCCTTCAATGATTAAAACTGGAGAATTATCACCGGAAAGAACGCATTATCCTAGAAGTTCATCAGAAAATAGTTTTATATCTTTTGATGATAATGAAATTATTGAATTCGGTCCAATTAAAGTAAAACGACGTAAAAACCCAGCACCTACATTAGCTACCGGTCGTCGATCGAAATATGAAATATTAAGTCCAGAAGAAGAACAAAAACGTTATATAAGACGAGCACGTAATCGTGCAGCTGCTGAACGTGTACGTATAAGTCGATTATGTGTTGAACAACAATTACAAGATCAAATAGACGGATTAGAAGAACAAGAACATAAGTTATTAAACGATATAAAAATGCTTCAATATCAAAAGCTACAGTTAGAAACACGAGCTCTTACGCATGAAAAAATGTGTTCTAATAGGTTTTCATCGAATCCGCAAAATCATCGCATATCTACATTTACCTCAAGTAGTGCTCCAATATCAACAACATTTCAACAATTAGAACATACATCTGACCTTTACTTTGAAGACTTGTTTTCTAATTCACCACCTTCTATACAAATTCAGCCAAATAATTATTCGAATGTGCTAACAACTATGACGCCCAGTGATGAATTAGATATTTTTTTAATGGATATGTAAATGAAATGAATATCTCAATGCTCTGCTTATTCATGAAACTATTATGTAATTAAATAATCCATTCAATATATGAAATTGTTTTTTTTGTTTGTTTTATTAGTGTTTGAATACGATAGAGTTTATGTAAGACAAAGCGATATCATCTTAGTAATGAAAAAGGATGAATAATAATTTTCGTTTTTTTTCTTTCAACAAGCTCATATCAATGAATCTTCATGTGTGATACATTGATTTTTTCAACTAGATTTGCTTAAAATATGATTTTGTTTTTTTCAGTTTTTGAAAACAAACAATATATCATGAAAATAATAAAAAAACAAAATAGATAAATAGAAAACTAAACGAAATATTTTAATTGACAACAATGGTACAATGAGAAATCATAGGAATTTATTGTTTTCAAGAGCTTTGCTTATTTTTCTCTCATTCTCCTTGAAAATCAATATCAACATCATTACATTTCTATGCGCCATTTAATTTACCTGCAGGCTGAATAACAAGCATTCTCTTTCTTTCCTTTTTGACATTTTATATAATCAATTTCGTTGACATGAAATTCTGTTTTTTTTTTATTCTGAACAAGTTCTCAAATATTAAAAAAAAATACTATTGCGTGTTTTACTGATCGTAAAATAAGTATTTCTCATCTAGTGCATGTCTTGGCTATAGTAAATATGATAATTACTCTTTGAAAAAGAATATGTATTGACTAATGTAATACATTTGATGTTGCATGTTAAGAAACATAAAATATTTATAACATGAATGGATATTTAGTATATTGTTAACCTTGTATTTGACAATATAACTATAATGAAAGAATAAGAAGAAAAAAAACCTTCGTATGAAATTTATTAATATTTGCAAAATAGCACAGCATAAATTTTGTTATTAAATAAATTTTGACATCCATATTATTTAGTAATATCCATTTTCTCTTAAAATATTTGCAATTGTAATTTGAATAATGATAAACATACTTATTTCAGTTTTCTATTATAGAAAAGGAGCAACATGTTCTTAAAGTCCGAGAAAAAACAAACTCAAAAAAGGGGTTGTCTGACCTGCATAATGAGAAGTGTTTGACCTGTGAAATAAGAATAGTATGACATTAATGGTATATTTTTCAGGTTATTTTGTTTTTCAAAGTGTTTGAATTCACTGACATTGATCAATAAAAAATTTGAAAGGAAGAGAAAATAAAATAAGCTATGCTCCTTTACTTCTTCATAAATGATTTAGCTACTCGGGTCAAATATTTGCTGATTGAATAATATAATTGAACAAGAATCAATTCAAAAATAAATAATTAACAAATCACAAAAGATATATTTTTTTAAAATTATAATTAACATCAAACTCGATATCGTATTATAAATATAATATAAACTATCGAATTTCAAATAAAGAAAATATTTAACAAGAATCAATTCTTTCAATAACATTCCTCAGTATTTCTGATTGAAAATAATTAACATAGGTTTTCTTCATTATATTATGTATTATACATAAAGAAACAAGGAAAATAACGATGATAAATGTGTTTTTTTTTCAATTGATAAATACTGACTACTAATATATGTATGTATTTAAATTAACTGATATTAAAAACTGAATGAAATCAGATGGATTAATGTCTAAGTTGCTGTCAAGTTTTTATTCTATTAAGATATACTGAAGAACTGCTTACCGAAAAGTTCAGTTTATTTATTTGATTATGAAGAATACACCGCAGTACAAAAATGATTATTAATATGAACAGGATTTCTCGTGATGCTTTTATATGAAAATGCGCGTCTAATCAAACTATCTATTTAGAAGCTGTCATTTCCGCTTATAAAAAACATTTTCCAACCATCAAGGTGCTTTTTGATTGGACGAAAACTTTGCACAACTACTACCTATATTTACGCCACTAAAAACTCATTTTAAATCATCAAAATGATTATATGCCGTCTAATTACACTACCTATTATTTGCGTCGTACTGATTTTAATTTCAACATTCACATCAATCAACAAGAACATGTTTCTATTTATAAAACGTTACATCACTCTTTATGACGTTTTTTATTTTCATATTAAAGAATATTTTATTATCATATACTATTTTATTTATGTATGGTGTTCCCCTAAACATATACCTCGAAATTTTGTCTGTACATAGAGAATACCTTCAATGGTATGTCTATAGAATAAAAACGAAGTTGCTGAACTATTCACTGAGTTATTAATTAAGCTTAAAAGTGATTGAAAAGTGTAGGTTAAGAAGTATTTCTAAAAAAAGATTTCTGGTGCTTCATATGAATGCTATAATGAGTTGAATCTGGTGTAGTCTTATAGAAAGTCATAATTAACACAATTTAGTGATGCTCTAGTATAAAAAAAAAACTAAATTTATCTTCTGTCAGAAAAAATCAAAAACAGTCTTGTAATATATAATTTGATAGATCTTGAAAAGTTCTATCGATTGCTCAAGTAGTTTCTATTGAAAAGTTTCATTTTTGAACAAAAAAGCTCGATATCATAGACAATATGCCACAAAATGGGCTCGTATTTTGCCATTGTAATCATTATATTTCTACATTTACGACCAAAATGGACATGATATTCGTAATTAGTATCAAAAACTGAGTTAAACAATACATTTTCTAGGGATAAAAAGATCCTGTCAAGGCTACACCTAGACGCCCCTCAGCCTTTTTAATATATCTCGTCAGTGGCATCTCCAGTATACGGCTTTTAGAAAAAAAAAAATTTTTTTCTCATGAAAAATATATTATCCGGCTCAGTTTTTGATGCTCATTCCAAATATCATATCCGTTTTACTCGCAAATATGAATATAATAGTTAAAACTGCAAAATACGAGCCCATTTTCTAGTGTATTATGCATGATACCGAGTTTTTTGTCTCGAAAATGGAACTTTTCAAGCTCTATCGAATGATATATTACACAATTGTTTCAAATTTATTCTGACATAAGAAAAATTTACCTTTTATACTAATCTCACTAATTAGTGTTCATTATCACAAATTGGTAATTAAACGCCACAAGAAAGTCATCTTTGATACCTTTTTTTTTGCATGGAATTATATCTACAAATAGTTGTTTACAAAACTACACCAGAATCAACTAATTATAACATTCATATGAAACACTAGAAATTTTAAAAAATGCTACTCAATGTAAATTTCACAATTAATTTCGAGTCTAGTCAATTAACAACTTGGTCAATAGTTCAGCAACTTTTTTTTTCATTGTATAGTCATACCATTGAAGGCATTCTCTACAAACAGAAAATGTTTGAGAGTATGTTTTGGAGGTGGATATGCCCACTCCTTAATCACGTTATTCTTTAAAATACGGATTATTCAGTTCAATAAGCTGTCAAAAAAAAATTCTTTTGCATATTTCCTCATTCACATTAAATTATCATAGGGGTTTAAGAAATTATTCTTTCTCATATGAAAACTCGTTATGCTAGGTACATTCAATAATTACTCTAAAATTTAAAATTACAAAAATTTTTGTGCATAAAAATCTTAATATAGACTTATTACAATTATCATCGAATGCTTCGAAATTAAGTTACAATCTTGAAATCTATCCTTTTATAGAATATGCAAAATACTTATGACAATGTTCCTGAAGCCCCCAATATATATCTAATAATATTTCCTATTACATTTTGACATGGGAATTATTAGTTCATACGTATTTCCTTCAACTATTGAAAATACATCGTATTCTAAAATATATACTTATTATTAGTTAAATAATAAGTATATAATTTAAAAAAAAATAACTAATTTTAAAGAAATGCTACATAATTAAAGCTTGATTGAACAGAATTTTCATATAATTCTTAATCCGAAATTAAAATATTATCACAAATAAACAACAGTTTAAACTAGAGTGAAAAATGTCTTTAGTAATTAAAAATATTGATGTGTTTCTTTTCGTTTTTATTCTTATAAATTCAAAGGAATGATACCGTAAACAATAAACGAGAACAACATGAAAGCAGCAAAGCAGGATGAAGTATTTACAAAAAAAGAAATTTACAAATCCGAAACAAATGATGCATCGGAACTAAGTACTGAAATATTTTGTCCCACTGATATATTTCGTTTTCGTTCATTAATTAAATTTATATTTATTTGATTTGATGATATTGTTAATGATTGTTTAGCTAAATTTGATTCACATGCATTATTTTTTAATATTATTGTTTTCATTGGTATTTTTTGTTTTTTTATTTGATTTATTTGATTTTTATTTGTTGATAATGCTAAATTTCTTTTCATAACTTTTTTTGAATGTAAATATTGATCATTATTTGTTGATAAACAACAATAGAAAACATGTTTAAAACTTAAACGAAATATACCACTAAGAAATGCATATAAAATTGGATTTGTTGATGAATTAACAAATAAAAGAATTTGTGTTATACTTGACATTGGTACAAGTAAAGAACTTGTTTGTGGTAATAATTCACTTATTGTTAGTATTTGAACTGTCCAATATGGTGAACAACATAATATATGTACACTTATAACAGCTAATACTAAAATAGATACTTTTCTTCGTGTACGTGTTGATGTACGTGAACGACGATGTTGTTGAGATACTTTATGTTTTAAACGACGTACAATTTGTATATAAAAATATATCATTAAACCAAATGGTAAAACAAATGTTATTGTTGATGTATATATAACAAATATGAGATAGAGTAAACGTGAATCAGAATATGGAAATATTATAGTACAATGAACTTTTGATGAAGCAGTCGTTTGAATTGTTGTAAATGCCATAATAGGTAACATCAAAATAAATGAAAGTATCCATGTTAATATTAAAAGTAAATTTGGATCAACTCGTGAACGCCATATTATAGATTTAGCTGAATGGCAAACAGCTAAATATCTATCAAATGCTAATAAAGCCAAAATAATAACTGATGTATATTGATTAACACCTTGTGTAAGAAAAAATAATTTACATATAAAACCACCAAATATCCATGCACGAGTTATAAGAGATGAAGCAAAAAAAGGTATACCACTTAAAAAGATAAAATCTGATAATGCTAAATGTAATAAATATGTATTTGTTACAGTTTTTAATCGACCATAATTAAGAACAACATAAATAACAAGTAGATTGCCTATAACCCCAATAAACATAACAATCACCAAAAGAACGGAAAAAACTATTAAAAATAAACTATTTTCAATCATTGTTGAATTATTATTCAAAATAGAATCGTTATTATTATTCATTGTTAATGAACAAATAAGGTTTTATTCTAAAACAAAGAAACCGTATATATATACATAATTGTAAGAATGCGTCGATTTCTCGAACGTGACGAAAAATATGATATTTTTTGTCCTTATTAAAAATATAGTTTCTGTGAATTGTTCATATCAACTATGATCAGTGTTATTTTGATCTATTCGAAGGTGTAGTCGAAAGTCATGAAATACAAAACCAAAAGTTTCAAAATTAGCAGAAAATTCGCATTTTTTTAAAGTTCTTTTTGGTTAACTACAACAGATTTTGAGACCTGTGTTTTACATTAAACAAAAAAATCTTAATAAAGCTTTGGAAAGAGTATTCAAAACTAATTCCAACTAGCATGAAGAATCTCTAGGAGTGTTCTAAATCTCAATACTGGATATGTGTTTTTGCAAGCAAGGCTCGATCAATTCCTTCACTTTCTAATCGAAATTTAGAATTTTTTCAGGATCGAGAATTATCGAACTCCTGGTGATACTTCATGTTAGTTGTGATTAGTTTTGAATCCTCTTCCAGAAGGTATTCTTAGGTTTTAATTAAATGCAAAAAAAACAGGTCTTGAACTTAGTTGAAATAGGTAGAAAAAACTAACAAATGCAATTGTTCCATCAATTTTAAGGCCTTTGTTTTGTTTTTCATGACTGTCGATTATAGTTTCGGAGAGAGTAATAAAAGAACTAATCATGGATAATATAAAGAACCCATAGGAATCGCATTCTTAATAAGATCAAAAATGTCATTTTTGTCATGTTGTTCTAAGAACTGGTGCATACTTACTGAATTGAGATATAAATAGCACGACGAGAAAAAAAGATTGTAATATCTCGACTTCGGTTCATTCAAATGTACTGTCTATTATTGACCTCAATTACAGTTTTTCTTATTATCAACTAAGAAAAACAGATGTTTGGTGTTCCAAAAGAATAAAAGAGTTATTCTAATTTTCAAGTATAGAATACTGACGCTTACAAGGAAATGGTCGATTTAGTGTCTAAAAGGCTTTAATTCTATGTTTAATCGCTATCGAGTATGAATTTCAATATTTAGAAAAACTAATTCTGGAGGTTAACTCTGAACATCAATTTAATATTATTTTATAAAGTTTATTTTGATTTCTTCTTTTTATTCTCTTAGATGACCAATGGAAATTATCTTGGAGCGCGCTACACATGTATTTTGCTTAGTTAATAATGGGTAAAATTTATTTAATGACGTCAATAATAGTACTTAATAGTAATATTTATGTACCTTTTTCGCATGAAAAGAATCAAACTATAAATAAGTATCTATCACAACGAAAAAGTAATCAGTTTGTTGGAATGAACCAAGGTGGAGATATTTCCGTTTATAATGTATTTATTATTTATGATCTATTCTATATAAGAATGTTTATCTTGTTTCTCTTTCTTTCTTACACGTTTAAATGTTATGAAAATAGAGAACAAAAAACAGTTCCTACGCAAGAAAAATGAATATCGGATGATCGGAAAGTGTTTAGATAAGATGTTTGTTTATTTTGACCTGTCTGAAAACACTTCAAACGTGCCAAAAAAATATAGGTCACGACCAGAATTTGAATATGAACTTAGACTTGATACATCTATTTTTATTCAAGAGTAGTGAGAGAATTTTCGAAAGACATAAAAAGTTACTTTTAATGGTGAAACAACAAATTTTTGTTTACCCTATAAGTTCCTTTTCGAACATGCAAAAAATTGTAGAAGTCGGTCGTTTTGTTGAACTAATAAAAAAACTTCTTCATCTGCTTCCTTGCGGTTTCAATGATTTTCTTTTGTCTATACATCCTACATAATCTAGGTTTTCAGATAACACGATTACTGAAATTTTGATCTGAAACTTTATGCATCTAGAGAATTCAACTAGACTAGCTACCATAAAAAAAATTCACTAATTGTGAACAAAGTCTCTTCAAGATATAAACCTTTCAAAAAGATGCATGTTCTATCCACTATCCTCGTAGAAGAAGATCTACATCTTACAAGTCTCATATATCGAAGAGACTTTCTTCAAAACTTCTGAATTTTTTAAATGAAAACTTGTCTAATTGAGTTTTCTATATGCACAACGTCTTAGATCATCATTCGAAAATATGAGTTTTCCGACAACCTGGAACTTCTAGGAAAAAACTCGGTAACTAAATTACGTATCAATAGGAATTCAAACCCTTTTTAGAACACAATGCAGTATCTATAGACTAAAAATCATGGAGATTGGAAGGGGACAACTGAAGAGGTTCTCTTGTAAGCTGTAGCTTTTATTCAAATAAGACTACAGACGTTTTTTCAAAAGCTTCTTTCAACGTAAAACGGTTGTCGATTTTTCTAAAATGAATACTTAGGAAAAACAAAAATTGAGGCGCCTTGTTGAAAAACATAAAGCAAACTTCAAATAGTGCATGTTATAGGATAGCTTCTCATCTAAAAGCTGCTACATTAATAAAGATCAGAACTTTTAATTTCGAATCGAAATAGTAAAAACACAAAAATGTGCGAAAAAAAATTCTGTTCACACTAATTTTTTCAACTTTTCAAAGATTATTTCGGTACTCTTGAACAAAAACTGTGATAAAATTTCTAAGGCGATACTGGAAAAAAGCACAAAATTCTCGTCTAAACTCATCGGAAAAATTTTCTGGTGGGTCACAAGTCAACAGACATCTTGTATAAAAGCTTTTCTATCATCTGTTACAATAATGGCAAAAAAATAGTAGAAATGAACATCAAAGTAATCTGAAAAGATGGAGTTACTCACTAATTTTTCTGCCAATTAATGATGGAAAAAAATATCCATTAGCACGTTTCTTTTTACAATTAAGATCAAAGGTTTTTTAACAACGTCTGGTACTAATCTCTAGTTACTCATTTTCTAATAGTATATTATATAGTTTCTTCTCTTTTTTCTTAGTAGGATATCTATTTCTTGACTACCGCAGTTTCATCTTTTTGATAATCATCGTCAAAAGAGATAGGTATTTAGTTCATTGGACTGAGAAGCATCATTTCTACTGTAATATCGTCTATTATTTTAATTAGATGATTATGTCTAATATTGAGAAGATATAACGATATGATAGCAGGAAATATTTTGAAGATATTTTTAATAGTAATTAGGAAAACAACAAAATTTTTAATTGAAAAATATAAAATAAAGGTTACCTGTTGAGCTATTTAAATTAATATAAAAACTGATGATTTCATTACAAAAATGCAAAGTATTTATACGAGATCTGATGAAAGAAAAAACAAGTTGAAACTGTAAGCGACATTTGCTACAAGGTAGACGAGTGCATATGAAAATTATTAAAAATGGAAATGAAGATACTTTTTCTTTTCATTCTATAATCTTTGTTATCGATTAAGAAATAGAGTTTTCTTAAGAAAAAATAACATTTCCTCAAGTGGTAGGCAGGGAAATCAACTCCTCGATATTCATGAATGGAATGGAATGAAGAGAGGAAATGAACAAGGAAAGAAGTTGAGAATCTTCTTATCATTTACTAAACTGAGAGTAAGGGATAATGAGAAGAGAAGACAATATATTTGTCTTCTTAGTTTAATGAAAAACATTGAGCAGTTTTAATAAAAAGGCAACAAGTAGATCAAGAGGAGGTAGAAAAATGGAAGCAATTGATAGAGAGAAGAAGGTAAAGACAAGTCGAACGCTATTTGTATGATGAGTGAGCAGTGAATTACAACTTCAAAAAGAAAATAAGAACCTCAATTCTAGCTTTTCTTTATGTTGTTTTTTAGAATATTAGTGTAAGAAAATTGGCTTAATAAAGATGAACAACCACTATTTACTTCAAGCTACCTCTTAATCTAAAGCTTTATAATAAGATCAAATCTTCTTTGAAAAACCCTAAATTTGCTGACATTAGATTCATTTTTCCAGATACATCAAATATTACCTTCAGTAAATAGTTTTTTCTGTTGAACGTTCATTCACCAACGCTCCAAGAACAATACTTACAGCGTACCAGAAATACAAAATTAAAGCAGACTTTTTTTTCTTTTTCTGCATATGGTTAGATACAGCTTGACGAGTTAATCTAAAACATGTGTGTTTAAAACTTTTTAGAATAAGTTTTTAGTTAAAAATTCTTATTTTTCTCCAATAACTTACTGTTTATGGAAAAAAGAAAAGTAAGTGTTCGGTAACTGACTAGTTTTCTATTTTTTCATTTGTCTCAAATTCTAAAACTATTTGTTTCGGGTTCAGCATGAAAACCAAATATAAGGTAATTACTTTAAAGTAATTTCCTTAAATTGGTTTTTCATGCTAAACCCGAAACAAACAGTTTTAGAATTTGAAATAAATGAAAAAAATAAAAAACTAGCCAGTTACCGAAAATTGGCTTCTCTTTTTTCCATAAATAGTAAGTCAGGAAAGAGTGAGCGTTTTTAACTAAAACTTACTTTAAAAAATTTAAAACACATAGTTTTTATTAACTCGCCAAGCTCTATGTAACTATACATAAAAAATGTAAAAAGAAGTCTGCTTTAATTTTGTATTTTCGGCACTTAATACCTGCCCCTGGGAAAAAATAGTTGTAGTCCGTAATTTAAAGTTGCCGTCACTGTAAAAACAAATTATATATTCTAAGAGTGCTTGAACGTTTTCTGTCATTTTATTCATCCATGTTTTAGTTTACATTTATTTGCTTCAAATATCAAGTTAGTGTAATGGAAGCACTTTCATCACCAGATCTTCATAGGCTTCATGCTGCTACAGTCATCAAAATAAGTTTTTCATCACTATAGAAGCATGCTTTTAAAAAAATAATTCTAGATTTTGAATGAGGTTGAACTTTTCTATTATTCCATATATTTTGCTATCACATTGCATATATTAGTGGCCACTAATATATGCAATGTGATAACAAAATATATGGGATAATAGAAAAGTTCAAGCTCTTTCAAAATCTAGAATTACTTTTTTAAAAACATGATTCTGTAGTGATGAAAAACTTATTTTGATGACAGTAGCAGCATGAAGCCTATGAAGATCTGGTGATGAAAGTGCTTCCATTACACTAACTTGATATTTGAAGTAAATAAATGTAAACTAAAACATGGATGAACAAAATGACAGAAAACTTCAAGCACTCTTAGAATATATAATTTGTTTTTATAGTGACGGCAACTTTAAAATACGGACTACAACTATTTTTATTTTCATGCGCATAAATTGGTTCTTATAGCCATGATTTTGTCAATAGTGTATTATGATGAATAATGAATAGATAGATATTGGTACTAACCAACAAATGAACTTCCAGGATATATAGTTTCTTTTTAGCATCTATATTTTACAAAAGAAAATAAGATATGCACAGCGGACAGCAATTTTCTTCTTTTTTTGTTTTTTTTTACATCCGATTGCTAATTCGTTTCTTCCTATATATTCTCATTTATCTTATCCGGCATCAGATTTTGTCAACCTACAATTACCAATTCTATGCTCAAAGGTATAATAATCTATTGACGCATCCTTGGAGGATTAAAATGTGAAACATGATAATACTTCTGATATTATAAAAGAAATACTATACCAACAATTGTTTTTGGTCCGTAGATTACTACCTACCGTTACTGTATGTCAATGATGAAAGGTAATAATCATAATATATTATAATTAGTCTACAAGAACGACTAAGAACAATTATCTTTCAGTTCAAATTTATTTCATACTAATCCTGCAATCTCGCAAACATGCTTGTCAAGTTTCGGAAGAGAGGCGGAGCGTCCATCTTAGTTTCTGACAAATGATTGCTAAAATATCTATCTCATTCGTAGAATGGTGACCTACATTTCTACTCGTCTGTTTCAATGTTGTTTATAGATTTTGTTTTTCAAAAAGCAGCAAAACAACATAATTTGCTATGATAATTATTTATCATTTCGTCTTGACTTTGAGCACATGTATGCCAAAATGAATTAATACATTGTTCGATTTAGTTATACATAAATCTGTCGTATGTTTGTTTTTTGTGTGCAAGAAAAAAAAAAGAAAATTGATAAAACATATACACAAGAAGCAAAGAAAGAAACACAAATGAAATAAAGAATAAAATTTCTCACACATACACTAAAAAGATATAAGATTGAAGTAATAGTAAATAGAAAAAAGAAAACCGATTATCTCGTTTATATTAATTTATATATAACACGTATCTGTCCTTGGTTTTGTTTTCTTTTTCAAAATATATATTTGCTTGTGGAAAAATCGTCACAAAAATATGAAGAGAACAAAAAAGAAGTTATGACTTTCTTGATTGTCGTATGAAATGTAAATTTCTTTCTTAATTCGTTTTCAGTTAAACATCTCGACTTTCATAGAATAAAATATAGCTAGTCTCCGATTGACGACCAAGATCATGAGAAACACCATAAAATTCTTCAAAATTGGACGGATCAAGTCGCTATTAATAAAGAACAAACAATATGAAATGATATAATCAACAAGAAAAATTCTTACATCAACAGTTTCATCATCAAAAACAAGCCAAGAACCGTCTCGTTTAACAACAGCTATATAATGACCACGATTTGGACCAATACCACAATGAACAACAAGGGAAACAAGGTCATAAATACGATCACTATTTGTACAATCTTCTGACTAAAATTTAACAAAATTATACATAAAAAAAAAGAAACAAGAAAGGAACAATTAATAAAAAACACTTGTTTTTTATTTCTTACCGTATTAAGTAATCGAAGTTCAAATGGAAAAACTACACGATAGGATAATTTTTTATATTGTTTAAATACTTCAAAATATTTAAAACGTTTTAAATGAAGTGCTAATATACGTGGTAATTTTTTGATACGCATTCTATAAATAAAAATAATATCAATTGTTAGAAATTCTATGCTTCTTGTTTTCTATATTTTTAATTTTACCTTTTTGTTGCTTCTTGTTTACTGGAACATGTTTCACAATAATATTTTGATTCGCCTGATAATGTTTCAACATTACTAAATACTCGTAAACATGTTGTTATTGAAGTATTTTCTTCAACATCAATTGATAGATCAAGAAAATTTTCATCTTTACTGCTAACCTAGAAATAGAATATTTTAATTATTTAAAAGATATGTTCAAGTAAACTGTTTTCTGTAGACTAAAATAATTTGCTCAATCAATTATAAAATAAGTCTAAAGAATACTTATTAAGTTCATTTATGATATGACTCGACTAAAACTCTCTAGTGTCATGCAATATACTTATTCTATGCAATTTATCAATTACAGGAGTTACGAGGGTTTAAGTAGATAAACCTGGATGAGTAAAAATTACATGAACTAAAAGAAATAACATTATTTGAAGTTTTTATTCAATTTTTTAAAACGTATTATTCATTTATCTGATACAGAGGTTCAATCTTTTGCTTATCTTTCTACTCTATATTCACTTTAAAGTATTAGTCAGAGTGTTCTTCATCGAAATTCAGTAATTTGCATTTCCACAAACTATCATTTCGACAATATACTGACATGATATGCTTGCAGTATATATCCCCCTGGACAAAAATAGTTCGACAAAGTATTTTCAATAAATTATTACTATAAATTAACCTTTTTGAAAAAGTAAGGATATATTCGGATAGCTCGAAGAGTTCTCTACAAAACTATATATAAACATTTTGGATTGCAATTCTCCTTAAAAAACAAATTCACGTACAATAAAGGCACCATCATGTTCAGATTTCCAAAAAAGAAATTTTTTTTAATTTTCATATATTTTTTCAATTTTTT